>JAULBS010095555.1:0-24352 GCA_032355785.1 Symmetromphalus regularis | reverse complement strand
AAGTTTGTTTTATTTAACGACTCCTCTAGAGCACATTGATTTTTATCTTATCATCGGCTATTGGACATCAATCATATTAATGATGACTTTTGCTATATAATGACAAACATGAAAAGCATTGTTCTTTATAAAGCATGTAAAATGTTATTTGAAGTCTTGATAGAAAGCATGGATATTTAATGAATCAGTGTAAGACCATGCTAATATGAATATGGTTTGCTAATAAAATGAAATGTAAAATACCAATAATAGTCTGTTCAGCACACACTTGGAAAAGAAATAATGTACAGAATACTGTTTGATGTTGTTTTAAGAATCTAGTTTCATTACAAATCAGTTTCAACAATAAAACAAGGGCTTTATTTCTGAAATTTCACATGAACAAAACAACTGAACACAAGGCATAGCTAATTATCAGTAATAAACAGAATAAATTAAAAACATTGAAGAAATATTCTGTAACATACATGTACATATTCCACAAATATTGTGAAATGTGACCCGCCACCACAAAATGGGTCGGACGTCACCAGAGATAAAAAAAAAGACAGGGAGAACAAAATTGTCGATTTTGAAATTGTTGTTGAATGGTGAGCTAACAACATCCATTATTCAACATGTAGCTGTGATATTTTAGTAAAATTTGACCTAGATGTTTTGCCATGCTGAACACAGCCCAATAGCCAACTTACACCCCCATGTTGTTCCACTCAATGGAGGGTACCCAAATTCATATAACCAAATTCGATATTTTATACAGGTTGGACCATTAGAAACAATTCATGTCTTACTTTCTAGTGATATGAACATCTCAAGATGTCTAAATGGTGCTATGTGACTCATTTCATGGTGGTAGATCACAAATGGTACAAGCAGCCAGTCATGGACATTGTTTGGTACAACTTGTTATTTTTGGAAATTTAACATCACAAAATTAATAATGTCAGTCATTTTGTCCAACTCATGTTTTAACTTTAAATGAAACCAAAATTCTATGTAAAATCGACATAATCCAACTTGTATATTTTACACAAACTCGGCTAAATTAAATAATAAAAAGTGTATATTTAAATCAAGATGAATATAGATTTTGAATTGTGTGTTTAAATAGTGACAGAAGTATTTTTCCTTTATGTCCCTCACAAACTGATAGCTATAGAACATTATGATAAACACCCCTACAATTAAGAAAATGTCCATGGCAAAAAACAGAATGTGGAGAAATAGTGTTCACAGCATTTTCCATGGAAATTTTAGTGTAAAGTATACTTTATATTTACTAATAAGGAAGGAAGAAAGAAACCTTGGAAAAAAAAAAAAAGTACTTTTTCTGCTTCAGAGAATGAAAAACTGCGACAATCTCCACGGCATTGCTTATTGCCACAAGCAATTTCAGGGGTTGCAAGAAGAGCTAAATAATCATTTCCAGGCCTATATCTTGAGGTGGTGTAATCAATGTCCAGTGACTGATTATGTCCATGGCCAATAGGATCTCTAACCTTCATACCACTCTTTCCATTTATCCTTTCAAATATTGTATCAAACACTTCATTACACAGACTTCATAGTTTTAAATCATACCCATTCCAAATGTGGTATAAATAACAATTCAAATTGAGTGTTATCTCTAACCATACAAGACTTATTCTGGGCAGGTTGTAAAATGTTTCCTAAGTGAACTCCTCCACCTGAAGGAAGATCCACATTTGGTACATTTATAACGGTTTGTGTCGGCATGTTTTCCATACATGTGGTCCTCCAACCCTGTAGCTGTAGTGAAGGTGCTGGAGCAGATTTCACACAGGTACGTACAGTTGTCATGTTTAGCATGGATGTGCTTCTGAATGCTGCTTTTGTATAAAAATGTCTTCTTGCAGATGTGGCAGGAAAACCTGTCCTCTTCAGACCCATGGGTTCTCATGTGTCGCATCAAAGCATGTCTTTTGTAAAATGCCTTGTTACAGATGATGCACACCATAGTGAACTCTCCAGTGTGTGTTTTTCTATGATCGGACAATCCAGCTCGGGATTTAAACTCTTTGCCACACTGATCACAAAGATATCGCTTTGTTCCATGGAATATTTCTATGTGTCGTCTGACATCACAGCGATCTCGAAATAGTCTATCACATTTATCGCACTTATGTTTGTATTTGCCATGTCTTAGCATATGGCGCTTAAGTGTGCACTTTGATTTTGCTTGAAAGCCACATGTGGAGCACAGAGTAGGTTCCAGTGAAGTGGATGCTATCATAGGTGGTGGTGAAGCAGTAACATCTTCTATGCTTATTTCCACAATTCTGCCATCGAGTTGTATCGTTGACAACCTGCATAAAAAATATCTTTTACTAGCCTGTATATCTAATGTTTACTATTATTATTGTTTAATAAATTAATACCATTCTAAAACAAATAAAAAAATAATTAAATGAAAAGAAACAACAAAACCAGCAATTGTTGTAAAATAATAAAATCTTCAAGGAAGATGAGGATGTGGATGAAGATGATAAAGAACGAATATTTTGATTTTAGCATTCTGTTCTGATTAGAAGTCCAGGAATAAAGTTAGATTAAATTAATACAAAACACTACATAAAAATTAATGCATAAGATGCTATACATTATTCTCAAAAGAATTAGACATGGATGTTCAAAACATTCCCTCTATTAATTTAACTATTTTGAACACACTCAATCTGCAACTAAGAAAAGCTTTAAAGATACCTAACAGGCCAGTTCAAAAACAAATGTCATGCCCACAGAATAACTCACATATATACAGAGTAATTAACACTACTTAAATACTGCACATGAACAATGCAATGTGCTTCATACTCTACAATTCTTTAGTACAAGCGTTTAAAAGACCAAGTATCTCTAAAGTCATGTAAATCTATGCAGGTTTGAAATCCTGTAAAGGTTGGGGTGGGTTTGTTTTTTTTGCTCCAACTGTACCGATAGCTGAGACAATTTCACAGTAACAAGTATCCAATCCAAATTACAAAACATGATATCGTGTTCAAAACAATATTTTGATCAGATGTTTTGACTGTCATCATAATATTCACTCCCGAAACACCATCAAAACAATGGTATACTTCCAAATTAATGGCATTCTCCTGCATCAGGTTCTGTATTAAATATGTGATGAAGTGGTTATACTATTAACACTCTCAGCTAGGATCAAATCTTAGTTGCAGCATTCAATTTTAAATCTCAATACCAGCTCCAACCAAGAGTGAGTGCTCTCCAAGGTTCAATGGATAGATTTACACCACTTACACCAGTGGTTTTATCAAAAGCCATGGTTTGTATCATCATGTCTGTGTGATAGTATACATAAAAGATCCCTTGCTGCTTATGTATAAGAGTAACCACATTAGTGCAGCAGCAGCAGTTCCTGTGATAGTACATATAAAAGATTCCTTGCTGCTTATGTGTAAGAGTAGCCAGATTAGTGAGTTTTGACTCTCCTAACACTTAACTTCTGTTCTGGACAGACAGAACAGAAAGCCAAGTTGTGTGTCCATGACAGCATGCCTGAACTTTTAACTGGACATCAGTAAGAAAATAAGTACAACCAACCATAACGATGTATATCCTGAATGTACAACAGACCATTTGTTTTATCTGTCCTAAGGAGGATCTCTGCGAAAGCAGCGTCTCCTTTTACAGTTCAGATGTTGAATAAGATTGTCTTTTCGGTTAAAAATCTTTCCACAGGTGTGGCATTCAAAAGCCTGTTTTTGTTGATGTACTGTTTTGTGGTGTCTGCGGAGATTACTGCGATCTGTAAACCTCTGGTTACATACAGGACACATATGAACTCGCTTATCACCACTGTCACCTGACAACATCACATTCATTTTCCAATTTTTTCCAAATGATCTGAAATCAAAATAAATTCAAATGTTCAGGAATTTGTATTTTTAAACAAATGTTGTATTGTAATGATTTATTGCTTAGTATGAATTATAGTCCATTTGCATCAAAAGCAGACCGATTAAATGACATGCAACTATAATACTGTAAAATTGGTATCAGAACCTGTTAAACTTTATTGCTACACTACATGTGTATACTCCTGCAATTAAGAAAATGTCCACAAGGAAAATAAATGCACACTCCTTTAATCAGTGGCTATATGGAGCCATTTTGATAAAGGTGTTTCAAATATAAAATATGTTTTAAGCATTACACCTGTAGCAGTCAAAACATTTTATTTTAAATACAGCTTTATAAATATGACCCTAGATGTCATATATACAATATTTGTAATACCAGGAGTTGAAATAACTGATTCCCTGGTAATCACTTTTTAGAGTTGGCACCTATAAAGGATAATTTATACATACATGACGTAACTTTATTCAGTCACATCGTCCCTGGATCTCTTAAGTATTATTTGAACCCCAGTACATAGTGTCTACATAAGAATCCCACTACATCACATATATATCATTTTATTTATTGTTATACCAGCAATGGACCTGTTTCCAAGATCTTACTTAGCACAGATAAAACAAATGTCTTTAGAAGAATGAAAAGGAAAAATCTGTAGAAGTATATGTACTTAGCAAAATGTCACAATAATTCCAGAGTAATGGGCACTCAGGAGGTGCTACAACTTTTTAGATGTGTGAGTAATCTAAACCATGATGGATTAGATACCCAAAAACATGATTTCAATTCAAACTCTATTGCAACAGTGACCTCACTTTAAACTTTATGTTTAAGAGCATGTAGTAGTGAATAGTGAAAAAAGTATGGAAAACAAAATACTGAAGATTTACAGAAAAACACTTTATTATGTAGTCTATAACATTTTAACCTTGATATATATCTTACATTTAAAATGTAATACAAAAAAAATATTACACTATTTATAAGCAACTATACTACTAAAAAGATAATCAATTGGCTTATTCTCTTCTTCCACAGCCTGTATAGGTTTTTTTCTTTTTCTGCAGAGAACCTATTTGGGGGTGGAGGTGGGTGGGGAGCCACTCATGTAAGTTCAAAGTAGAACATAGAGGAAATCTTGAAAATTAGTATCAGAACCTGTTAAACTTTATTGCTACACTACATGTGATAAAAAACACTAATAATAAAAAAAAAATTAAAAATAAAGACTAGGACAGTGGGCCAATGGACCATCATTTTTTAACATGAACAAAAATTATAACTCTTTAATTAAGCTTTTTATCTAAAATACAGCACAATATACACCTTATTTGTTAAAATGAAAAACATAAAATTTAAAATGTAGTGATCTCTTTATTAAAACAGTAGAATAATCCATTACAGGCCATAGGATTTCAAATTTCATGGGAAACACTTTTTCGGTTCTGTTTTGGATCATGAGAACCCATCGGAAATAGTTTTTTGATAATCCAAAGTAATGCAGCAGCGATACCAAAATAATGGAAAACGAAATTTCGGTTCTGTGATTTTGACAACATGGTACCGACACGCTACCAGTAACGATTGTTACCGTGAAATCCTATGACCTGCATTACTGCTCTGAAAAATCATTCCATTTCAATCTCAAATGAAAATATAAAGGGAGTGTTTATGCTTTCAGCTTTGGCCAATTCATTTTATTCCACTAAACATAGAAAAAGTGGGTAAAATGGGTATCTTTATTAAAAATATCTCACGTTGAATAATGTACTGTTCTTATTTAAAAACTCCTGTGAACTTCAAACTCTAATGTACTGAATCAAACAACTAATCTCCCATACTAACATGTTATATTCAGTATTCTGTACAAAGGACAAGCCAAATAGACATTTTACATTAATTCTATGTCACTGTTCTTGGCAAGTACTCGTTCTTTATTTACAATGTTTGTGACATCAAAAGGGTTTAAGCATGATGAGGCAATGCAACACAAAGACCCAGTGGTTTGTCTTAGTGTTAACCAGGTTCCATTCATTTTCCATACAAATGTATTTCAACTTGATCTGAGATCAAATATCTTTTTCTTTCTTTACAATTGTTGTTTTTATTTTATTATATTTTATTTTTTAAGTAAGGTTTAAAACAAGACAATTTCATGTGTCACTGTAACTCAGCTCCATGACAATGCTCCTCAAATTCATGATTTCACACGTATTTGACTCGAACTCTCAAGTCATCCAAAGCCTTGATATCAGCCACAATGTAACTTGACACTGTAAACTGTGACACACAATTTTTTGCAGCACAGGTTCTGGCACAGATAATTTCTACACAATGCATGCATGAGATTTCTGATGGCGAGCCAGATTGTCTTTTCTGTTGAACTTTCTTCCACAGATTTCACACGAGAACACAGTCAAATTCTGATGCACTGTCCGATGGTGCCGAGTGAGATCATAGGGATACAAGAACTGCCTGTGGCAAATGTTACATTCTGCACCAGATTTTGGATCAGTTCCGACATCACGTGTCCATCCATGTCTGTTAGGCACTGTTCTGAAAGACACAGAATGGAGCAGCTCGTTAAGGAATCTCAGTTCAGAGGGGAATTAATGTGAACACTTGGTGGTATCAAGATTTACTACAATATACATCTTGCCATCAAACACCACCAACATGCATGATCTTCATTATCCAATAATCCCACAGACATCTGCAAACTTACCTACATATGATACATGTTAACTCAGAAATCTGTCTAAACTAAATTGATTTCACCATCACAAGTTAGTTTATATAAGGAAAAAAAGAAAGAAGTTAGTTTAATCTGGGACACTATCTATACAGTTTCTGTATATCTACAGTATTTCAAAACATGATCCAGACTGATGTCAAGTTAGTTTATATTAGGTAAAAACAGCTTATTTTAATTTGGAACACTGTCTATACATTTTCTGTCAGTCCACTGTAGAACACGATCTTGACTGATGTCCATACTTAATGACTGATCCGAACTCACATGCCTTCTTACTAGTTGTGATATTGTCTGTGCACAAAGAATATCCATAATTTCAGAAAGCATTTTCTGCATTATTGTTCTTTGGGGATATTGGATGAACTGTGAAGCAACATTTATCACAGATTCAGTGTTTGGTTGATTTTTGAACACACAAAATATTTAGTACAACACTGGGACCTAACTCGACCCTCATGCCACCCAGCACAACACAAAGAGCAATTGAGATTTCAGTAAATGTATATAATTTATATTCATTTTTAATAGACAAATGAAAATATATGGCAAACAATGGAAACTGAAATCCAAGTGACTAATTGTAAACAAGATTATCACAAGCATTATTAAGAATCAGAGTGACAGGTCTTTCTGTGTCTCATCATGTTATCTTGGCGACAGAATTCTTTGAGGCATAGGTCACAAACAAACTTCAATTTCTTTTGATGAACTGATGCTTCATGTCTAGTCAAATTGCGAATGTTTGCAAACACTTTGAGACACAACTTACATTTGTAAGTACGACGAAACTGGTTTGCAAATGCTCCTGCTGATATCCTGAAACAATAATTATATCTTAGAAACCAGAATACTGAAGTTATCAAACAACTGACATCATCACATATACATGATTAAACAATAACACCCATCATCAATGTAAATGTACAAGCGTTTTTAACTATTAAATCCTTAGATTCCTTAAGATCATTTGACAAATCATCAGACCATATTGTTTGGCCAAACTGAGTTTGATACATTATCACCCTTCCATTAACATTAGTGCCAAAGTCATAAATTCATATTTTAACCAAATAAATGTGCTGTTGTAATGCTGCCCATCAGAACTGAATGACTTAGGCACTTTTATCCGAAATGGCAACCATGAAATTGTTTTTCAAAACGGAGAAAAAATTACTTAGGCAGTTATCGTATGACTCTGGTGAAATAAAAACAATACTACTTCCTTTTAGGTGTCATACATGTGTAAATTTAGAACATAGATGCTAAACACAGCAAAGAATAAACACAAATCCATCACTTACATATATAAAAGTATTTTATTTCCGAAGGACAACACTGGGTCATAAATTGTCGGACATAACACAAAACAGTCTGCTTCACTTAGTGGAGAATACAAAATATCACTCTAGATACCAATCAGACATCTTAGCAAACATTCATGTTACACACTGTGAAGTTTCATGTAATAATATAGGTCCAAAATTGAATGAGTCACACAGTTTATTATATACTGAACTGCAAAAGAAATGCAAATGTTTATTCAGATCCAGTTTAATCAAATTAAGACGAAAAATTCACAAAACCATAAAACTCATGCTATGCATGCTTTACACTTCTCATCACTTGCCTCTAGCAATCAAAACAGCCAATGTCAAAATATGGTTAACTTTTATTCAATCAAACATTGCAAAGTAAATTTGCATTTCTTTTAATGTTCAGTACACATGTATATTGTAAATCCAAAACTACAGTGACCTAATATTTCTTAGTGAAAGCCGAAGTGATGATCTGTCAGCGACATCAGATCACATTACTGGTCAGTTAACTTAAGAAGAATCATTCATGTTATTGAATACGAAACATATATAATAAATACTTCATTAGTTTAATGTTAGAAAATGTTTTAGTATGACCTACCAAACAAACAAATGGCATTTTACTTCAGGAATATTTTAAATGAAATGAGGCAAATACCATCTTCTGCATCATTTCAAAAAATTTAAATAAAATGATAATAATATTAATATTAATAATAATATTAGTTTTATGAAGTGTCATTGTCATATAAAGCCAGAAAAAAATATTGTGGGCAAAAACGCCTATGTTTGACTAAAAACAAGAAATTGATGTTAATACTGACAACATGAACAATGTACAGATACAGTATAAAATTAAGATGATTTCAAACTAAGTCACAAGCATCTATTTCACCATTACATGTCTATATTAATGCTTATATAACATCTCAAGTGATTGTTTTATGGTTTCTACATGTGGCTACTAGTAGCAACATGTTTTTTTTAACTAGATCAGGGTTCATACCCTTCAAATGGGTTTCATTTTACAGGACACTAAAGCACTATTTTGCTTCATTTTCTAGGACTTGTTTTCCTCACGTGGTCTACAGGAGCTACATTGTCGTGTGAAGTCTGAAGACGTCATTCTAGCATCAAACAATAAGTGATTATTTCTATATTTCACCTGACTAACTCACACTTGACTAGGAGTGAAAAATTACCAAAAGTGTGACATACAATAGCCGATGATTAATAAATCAATGTGCTCTAGTGGCAACATAATGCTGAGAAACAGCTTAAGTATGGGAAATTAAAATTTTATCTGGAAGGAAATGTGAGGCAACGTCCAATGCTTTTAAAATGTCAGGCTTCCATTCAGGGATTGTTCTATCCTTAATAAATCAAACCATATCAAAGGTTGATCCTGAAGAACCATGATTAGTCTTTTTGTGTCGGAACATGCTGTCTTGCCGACCAAACCTTTTAAAACAAATATTGCAAGAAAATTGCAAATTCTTTCGATGAACTGATTCTTCGTGTCTAGTCAGATTTCGAAAAGTTGCAAACTCCTTCCGACATAACTGACAGATTAAATCACTATGGTATCGTCCTGCACTCTTTCCTGCTCCCCATTTCTGTGTTATCCTGAAACACAATAATTAATGCTTTAGCAACTTGTAGATATCCCATTTTTAATGATTTAAACATCACCTTCAGTACAAAAATTACATGCTATCGAATTATAATAATTCAGTCCAGTTTCATTTGTCACTTAATTAAAAGTAACAAAAAAGTTTTATCAAAAACTAAAAATAATGAGTACCTTAATACTGAATTTCAGACTTTATTAACAAATAAACACAATTCCATCCTATTTTTTTTTCTTCAAATATTCTGCTGTCCAGGCAATTTTATTCCTCTTTATCGTCTCAGTAAATACATTGTCAGTATCAAAACAGCACAATTTGTATTAGTCTGGACACAGGGTACTTTCTAAAATCACACAGATTTACTATTTTATAACAAAGTAGTATGCATGTCTTGTCTAATATATATGTACATAACATATTTATTAAACAGTTCAAAGCCTAGTCATCTGGCTGGATTGATGTTGGAGTTGCTAGATATTCAACCCAGAATCCTGGTGACACGTTTTTTATCCCACAATTATGCAATTTTAAATAGTTATGATCTTTATCTAAAAACATATGTATCTGTCCTGATTTACATTGTTTGTAGATGACCTGTTCCAGTGCAGTGGTTTATTTATTGGACACCTACAGAGATCAAATTTCAATCGAGGTATGAGATTTTTTAAATCTCAATATCAGCTCCAAACTAGAGCAAGTTCTCCATAAGGTTCAGTGGGTAATGTATACTACTTACACCAACCACAAATGGTTTATCAACGACCATCGTATTTGCTATCTTGTCTGTGTACATATAAAAGATCCCTTGCTGCTAATAGGAAAAACTAGCCTATGTGGTGGTGACAAGTTTCCCCAAAAGACGAAGTGTCTGAAACCTAATAGTTACTGAATAAACAAAGTGCTGTAATGTCGTTAAACAACCAATCATTTTCTTTGTTTTCAGGAGTCATAAATATCATTAGGGATACCACTGGTGAGTTTTTATATGTGTATATAGATTGTCTTTTCTATTGAACTGTTTTCCACAAGTGGAACAAGAGAATTTTAGCAACAATTGGTGAACACTCTTCATGTGTCGATTGCGGTTGTAGGAGTACTGAAATTCTTTATGGCAAATCTCGCAAGTGTATGGAGATTTTCTATGAGCTTCATCTTCCCGCGAGATTAACATCCGTTTTCGGGCAGTGTCTCTGAAAATGAAATGGATACGAGACATTACCTAAAAGCAATCAGCCAGGATCATGTCAATTTTCATACCAAAGTTCATCAAGTATGGTTTCCCACACCGGCATGGGGATTGTTGAATGTCCAAATGTTTTAAAAAATTAAGTCATTTTTTATATTTAATTTAAATCCATTACCCATACAGTTTATGCTAAAGAAACAGGTAACATATGTGTTAGCAACAAGATGAAGCATCCTGAAGGACTAATACCTCACATGTTTATCTAACACATGTCATATCTTGTCATAATGTCACTGTTTTTAGTGAAGTAAGGAAAGATCAGACTAGTGTCAGACACGAGTCTTTGGATGCTGTCTTTTCTTCATATGAAATATAGTATTAGTAACTGTTGTTCACCAATGTACATCATTTTTGGTTGAACATAGATAAAACCTTCCAATGCAAAACCAGCTGTCCACCATTTGGATAAATGAAGATAACCACATACAATGCTTGTTTGATATACATTTTTATTTGTTTTGATATGTGATTTGAACTCTATAAGTTTTTATTCACAGGTTTTGTTACCTATGGTCTTGTACATGCATATGAAATTGTATAACAAAAAATTAACATTATTTTTTCATGTCACATGAACTTAGCATGTTGAGTAAAAATACTCTTCAGTTAACAACTTTTATTGATTCAGTTCCATTTTTTTCTCTCCTCAAATTAGTACTTACAAATGCTTATTAGTACCTATTACTAGATAAATGATGACAAATGTGAATGACGCCAAAATCATATTAATATTGTATCAAAATATAAAAACAAAAAACAAATGTTTAAAAAGCAGTTTTATTTTAAAAATGCATCACTGATTGTTTAGTATTTGTAATATAACAGTTAAGACTAATAAGAGTGTGACAATGATATACTGCAATAATGTCCAGAGACCAATGTAACAACTGTGTGTAATATATCCAGATAGCAATTAGTCAGCATCTATAGTGACCAAACAGTCCTGGTGGCACAGTGTTTAAGCTGTCACTGTCACAGCTGGTAGGTACTCACAACTGTAGTTCATGTAAAGCAAATACAAGAAAATTTTGTAACATTCCCAGCTTAGAACCACATGAACAGCAACTATTAATATTAATAAAAAATTTAAGTGTCAAAATACTACCATCTTTTCTAAAACATTAAATGTTACTGAAGGATTTAGAACAAAATTACACACGAAAAAACAACAACAATAAGTTATTAAAGAACACTATAATATATAAAGTATTCAAAGTTCAACCCAATTTGTTTTGTTCAAATGTATCTCTTTATAACAAGAGTCCAAGAGAAAATATTCAGAGTGGTTGATGATACTGTTTCATGTGAAGTTTAACATTAGAAGCTCTGCTGAAAGATTTGCCACAGAAACGACAAGGAAACCGGCACATTTCATGGACTGTCCGATGATGTCTTTTCAAATCATATGAATACGCATACGTCTTGTTACAAATGGCACAAGAATGACGTCCACGTATAGACCTTCGTGTATACTGTAATTTTCCATTTCCAGGCATTCTGAAACTAAAATAAAGTTTCTTCGTGAACATTTTTGAAAGATTTTTACTAACTGCAATGTGTAGTAATAAAATGAACACTGCACATCAAAATGATATTAAATATTATTATACAATATCCTGGAATTTTCCACTACCTAGATTCCAACCACTGCAATGCCATGGAGATTACTGCAGAATTTTTCATTCTCCACAGCACTTTTTTTGCTATTGACTAATTTTTTTTTTTTAATCAATAGTTGTAAACACTAAAATTGTCACGAAAAATGCTGTGGACACTATTTCTCCAAAACATTCATTTTTCCGGGGAATTTTTCTTAATTGCAGGGATTGAGGTTCACAAAGAAGATGTTTTAAGATCAATAGAATGAATTCCTCTGGTTATTTATGATATCGCTTAGTGTGTAAGTTCACATTAGAAACACTGCTGAACGTTTTGCTACAGAACTGGCACGGAAATGGCCTCTGTTCGTGCACTACACGATAGTGACGCTTCATCTCGTATGCATATCCAAATGTTTTATTACAAACACTGCAAACATTGCATCTTTGTCTTGACCTTGGAAACGGATAGTCAGAACTTTGACCAGCAACATTCTGGATAGTTCCAATTCTGGCAAGTCTGAAACCAAAATAACTCAAGGTTACCAGATGAAGAAACTTTCAAGACTTTTACCAACAGAAACTATTTGTGAAAATATCGAACAGTCACATTTCTATATTAAGGATATATATTAACGCCATTAAAATATGTCAAAAATATTTAGGATAATAAGTCCCACAACAATCCAATGCTATATTTAAACATCTACAAAAGGAAAAAAATAAACAAAATTAGTCTTTAGAATCAAAAGAAAAAACATTTGTTTTGCCATGAACTAAGAAGGTATGTATAACCACAGAAAAGAAACTTATCCAGTTGGAAGTCTCAGATACTGTAAATCTGAAATTAACGTGTCCCTAAATGAATGCGAGTGACAGTGATCACACTAAAATGCGACATGAATTTAATGCAAGTAGCCTCCCTTTGGTATAGTATTTCCTGAACAACACATATTCTTGCAGCAATCAGCTTGTAATACAATTCCCTAAAACTGAAAGCACAACCATTGTAGTTAAGATCACCTCATTTCATTGAGAACATCAAAATGTGTTGTAAACGACTATGGGTTAATTGCCAACAAAGGTGAACACATAATATGCAAGGCTATCATCACAATGGCCGGTAGCTTGCTGAACTTGTGGTTCAGTAATCCATTGTATATTCACTATTGTCAAGAAATAAATGTGTCATATTATTAATGCAAATAACATTAACTCACATGTTTTGCATTAATGTCATGATCGCATTAATTTCAAGATCTACAGTATGTTGCTCACACAATCGAATACCATCTGTACATGTATTGTAAATGTCCACACAAATAACAGCAGCAAGACTTGGGATGTAATACTTGGGAGATCATTCAAATTATCAAACCTAGCCAATCTGATTATAACAGGTACATAATATTATCCAAACTGTTAAAATGTCAAAACACAGTTATGCCATCGAGACACCAATCTTCTTGTTTTGTCCTGGACAGACAGCACACAGAGTAGAGTTGTGTGCCCAGGACAGTGTGCTTGAACCTTAATTGGATATAATCATGAAAATGAATACAACCAACCTCTTCATTTGGAAAAGCAAGAGAGTCATCCACTGTTTACCTCAAAATCATTCCAATAGAGCAATTTCAAATGAGAGAATTTGTAATGATTTTCACATTTTGCCTTTAATGAAGAGTACCAACTTAATATTGTAACAATTTGTGTTGAGAATTCTTTATGTTGTTTTCAGTATTCCAGTATTTTAAAAAAAGTACAATTCAGCAACAAGAATGATATAATAATAACAAAGATGTCAACACTGGAAACAAAATAGAATATCAACTCTTATTAAAGTGGTCACGTGAAATCTGTTTATTAAATCTCATTAAAGCAATTACAAGTTATACCAGTCACACCAAATATAACAATTCACATCAAAAATAACAATCCACAACAATTTTAACAAATAATGAACTTTCATTATATACACATTAAATCTTTAAATGTGTTTAGTCAGGGTTCTCAACTATACTGTGGCCAAATCAAAAATCTCACCAATGAAATAGAGAGAACAATGACAGAAACAAAAAAATGTTATTGTTCATGTAAAACAAGTTAATTTTTATTTGTAAACAGGGTTCATACACTTGTCTAGAGTCAAAATTCAAGGTCTTTTCAAGCACTTTCAAGCACTAATATTAGAAAATTCAAGGATAACAGTTTGTTGAAATGGATTATTTATAGTGCACATTGTCAAGAAAACTGAACTGAGATTTAAAACACTTTTCATTTGCAAAGAAATGTAAGTTTATGTTTCCCAAGTATTTTTTCTTTAAACATTAAAATAAAGCAGACAAGCCAGAAACATTAATTCTATTTCACTCTATACCAAATAGACGAACTTACACATCTATTTGCATATTTCTTCATAAGTGAAAAACTGCAGTGTAAACCATTTTTAAGAAGAGCAAGAAGAGTAACTGATAAGTCATCTTCACTCGATGAGCTCATGACGGCAAAAGGACGTTTCAGCCGTTTTGACACTTGTATGTGTCATATGTGGCCGTCTGTTAAACGCATCAGATAAACAGATGCATTGAATGCAATGTGTTGAATGGTGGTATGTGTCACTAGCTTTAGTTTCCTAGACAGCATGAGTCCTTCAATATGCAAATTCAACAGATATGATAACCAGTAACATTTTTAATACATAAAATTGGCAGTTCACTTCATACATGTAAGTTACTTTTATGCTTTGGTTATTTTACATTTTAAAATCGTCTTTGTTTCTCTATTAGTAAGGTTGTCCTATCTATTATTGATGGAATCGTCTCATGTGGTAATTCACATTTGAAACGCTGCTGAACGTTCTGCCACAGAACTGACATGGGAAACGTTTTCCTTCATGCACTGCCTCATGATGGCGCTTCAGATCCTTTGCATAAGGATAGGCCTTATTACACAAAGGACAAACATGGCTTCTCTCTCTTGATCTAGCAACCTCATTTTGTAACCATTCATAAGTGACATTCTGTATTTTTCCATGTCCAGATTTTCTGAAACCAAAATAAAATTTTCCAGTATAAAGACTTGTGTAACAAAGTTCTGCAAACATTCAAAGCATTGAGCATTTCCCACAACCATTTGTTTTCCGATATTCTATTAAAAAAATGTTTGTTACAAACAGCTGAAACAGATTTTCTTATGACACTGCATGACATGCAAATTTGAATTTATAGAAACTCAACTGAATTCATTGCCAGTGATACAGATATCCCATGTAAAAGGCTGCCTTTCATGCACAATGCATTGGTGATAACTAAATCCAGATATTGTCTGTAGACAGTATAACTTGATAAATATCTTTAAATTTCTCAGGTCGTAGCATAGCACATGACTCAAGTTCTATCAACAATTTAGTACCTGGTAGCACAATTAAATGTTATGCGAAACAGTTTCAACAGTAAAGTTTTAACAGAGTAAGCATTACAAATAAGCATACTTTGAGAAATCCATTCTGTAAATCATAAAATATAGGTGTCACGAAATTAATGCATCATGATAGGGGTACACCATATTGCTTAATTTTATGAATGCCTATTACATTTTAGAACTATGTGTCAGTTATTTCATCTACATGTATATAGCCATCACTTTTGTCACAGTAATTTGTTTATAGTAAGGACTAAGGGGTCATCCATTTTTTTCACCATTTTCACGAGTGTACAAAATGTACTCTTTTTCCAGACCCCCTACCTCCCCACCCCCCAAAAGCATACAAACTGAAAAAAAAGAAGACATTTCCAAAATTGTATTATTGTAATTTTTTTATTATTTTGAAAACTACATGTCCCTATAATCTCCTCTCCTCAACGTATGTTTTGTACACTCGTGAAACTGATGAAAAAAACTGATGAAAAAAACTGATGACTCCTAAGTGATACAAACATCAATTGAAAAAACAAAAACAATTGTCCACACTATGGATTTCACAAATTGTCGAGAGTGCTCAGAGGTTTCTTTATTCGTAAATTTTTACAAATTAAAAATATTAATGGTTATCCTTACAATTAAATTCTCTTGGATAATTTTACAGTAATCAGTGTGAATATTTTCTTCGGATTGTAATGTTAGTAGTTGTTTTTTTAGTGAAAAACACCACTAGCTTAGATGATGAATACAAAGGCTCATTGGTAATTAATACAATAAAACAGTTTATATAAATACAAAATCCTGAATAACTAACTGGTCAAACACAACTAATCTTACATAAGTTAATGGATGTTTTATTATCAAGTTCAACTACTTTTTGTTCATTCATATTTAGTCAAAACAATTTCATGCAAAACACATTTTTCTGTGTTATATTATTCAAAAATATGGACAAGTATCCAACTGTGAGAGCAATTTAAGGTAATGATAAAGAATAACTGCAGTTTTCTTAATTTTACATTTTTAACACAAGAATTTTTCTTCTGAGATAACATCATCCTTCCACATGCAAAACCATCATAAAATATCACAACTCATAATGTGATCCATATACAAGCATCTATTAACAGAAAAGTTGAAATATCCATGTTTTCGTAGAACTTTATCTCCTGCTTATTGATGATATCGCTTAGTATGATGGTTCATATTTGAAATACTGCTAAATGGTCTGCCACAGATTTTGCAATAGAAGCGGCGCATTTCATGAACAGCCTGGTGATGGCGCTTCAGATCGTATGCATACGGATATGTTTTTTTACACAAATGACAAACATGGCTTCTTTGTCTTGACCCTGCACTCATATTTTTTAACTTTTCGCAAGTCACATTCTGCATTTTTCCATGTCCATATAGTCTGAAACCAAAATAAAAAGTTTCCTGAATAAAGACTTAAAAGAAATAACAGCTGCAACCATTCATCTAACAAAGTATTAGTTTCCCCAACAAATAATGGAGTCTTTTTTAACCATCGCGTTGCAAATATTCTAAAGCAATTTTTTGTTTTAAAAACAGCTGAAAAAGATTTCATTAGTGACATTGCTTGATGTGCAAATTGAGATTAGAAACTCTACTGAATTCCTTGCCACAGATTTTGCACGGAAAGCGCCACCTTTCATGCACTGTGCGATGGTGGCGTCTGAGGTCAGAGCGAAAAGCAAACATTTTCCCACAAGTTCTGCACACATTAGTCGGGTCATCCAAGCCAACTGGTGTCTTATTCGTCTGCGAAGTTTTCCAGAGATTTGCTTTTAGAAATGCTCTGAAAAAGATGCAGATACGAATTTATACACGTGCTGAATTGTACCCCTTTTGATCACATTTACACATTATAGCACAGAAACTATATATAATGGCCATCTTGTATAGAGGACACCAAATGACGGCTTAATACTGAGAGGACAACCATTTCTAAAGGACTTTAAAATGATACAGTGGACAAATCTGGTCACTGGCCATGTAACTTTGTTTCAAAAGAATTAAATTTCTTATATCCTGGTTTATAAGTCTGACCAGCTCCTACAAAGCCAGATGTTTAACAATAAATGTTTGAAATATGTGAGTCAATAGGCCTTATTTTAAGTGTATTTTATGGTTAACATGCTTCTTATTAAAAATAATATTATAAAGTACTTTTTTTTGTTATTAGTGACAAACGAACAATATGTTAATTGTTATCAACCTCCAAACAAAACTGACATTAACCCCCTCAGATCATTCGAATGTTGTTCATATATGCTTAGTAGACTTTTTGTTTATATGGTCTCTTATATTTCATTACACAGTGATGTGTGTGAAGTGTTTTTGTTAATTAATCCAAACCTACAAAACTGTCCTTCTGACTGAACACTCGCAAACTAAGCTTACATTTATATTTGTATAATTTGTAGTCAATGCTCTGTTCGTGATGAGCTTTTAATGATTTGAAAGCAAATGTTTTGAGACAAATATTGCACATGAGCTCCATCTGCTTTTTTGGTCACTGCCTGCTAGCAAACAAAATAAGAATGGACATATGTACACAGTCTTATAAAGTACTTCTTAGTAATAAATGCAGATCAGAGGATTAAACAACAGTAACATTATTTGTTTTTCTTCTGAGATACACTTGAAACTAACTGAAATGAACTGCATCTGATTTGATCTTTTCTCTCTGTATTTGTTCATGTACAGATGACATATGAACAGCCAAGTGATCTTTGCGACTAAACCATCGTCCACAAATAGGACACTTGTATCTGAACAATTTCTGATGTACAGACTGCTTGTGTCGAACCAGTGTCCAATTAAAAGTGAATGTTTTGTAACAAATATTGCACACATGTATTCCACTTGAGCGTGGTGACATTTTATCCTCTGTTCCCAGTTTTCTTCGTACACTTGGTCTGAAATCAAAACAATTTCAGATCAGGTTTTTTTTTTAGTAAACATTACTTTACACATGTATGCAAGCAGTATAATTGCGATGCAATCCCCCTTTTTAAATACAGGTTTTGAACACAAATATACAATACAAATATGTGGATACCATTATCATTTAAATGAGAAAAGAAACCAGTGTGAAGATAAACACTGAAATATATGGTGCAACTGTTAAAAAACCCGCCAATAAAACACAAACATTATTTAAGAGTTATTTTTAAACAATATTCACTAAAAACTCCAAGCAAAGAAAGATTTCTTGTGATTAGAGGACATTTATGCCTTTAATAGCCAATTCAGTATATCAATGGCTGTTAAGAAAATAACCTGATTTCTCAAATGTAACATCATGTCAACTTTGAATTATACAAGTATTTTTGTAATACTTTGAGAAGTATAATTTCTGACACTAACAATTTGAACTCACAAAAGAGAAATAGTATTCAAGATAGTCAGAAACCAATTGCAAAAGAACATCGGATTAACATATACAGTAGCAAGACCTATTATGCACAAGCCAAAGAGTTATTTGAAAAGAAAACACAACCAAATGGCGATGGCCATTCAGGCAATTATATAATTCCAGTCCTAAGTCACAAGCACAGATTCCAATGTAGAAATATCATCAACAAATTCATATAAGAACACACATCTTCATTTACTGAAGTCAATATCAGATTATGTTATGAACAGAACCTACTCTATAATGTTTATGGCAACACCACATACCAATATTTCATCCCAGGATTATCAAAGAGTTATGGAAAATTTATGCAGATTTCACATGTACAGGTTTCAGTAATGCAAGACTAACACCATGTTACAAATGCACCGCTTGATATAACTAAAACATGGGAAGCCTCCAATCCATGAATGTTGGTCAATGTTTTCAGTGAGTTTCATAGACTAAGGTTAACCATAGGTTTAACCTTTAGACTACTGAATTCTTTTAAGTTACTTCCCCCAAAAAACTGGATTAATTTTGAGAAAAATCAGTTTGAGAGGCATCTCATTTTGGTCAAATGTTCTGACTTTAAAACTTAACAAAACAATAAAATAATATAAAGTTATGAACAAATTAATATTATTTTGGGGTTTTGAAGGGCTTTTTTGCAGGTGCACGACTAGTCGTCTAGAAATGTGTAAAAAAAAACACCAAAAAAAACCTGTAAACCACTCTTGGCAATTCCTATTTATTGTCAGATCGCTCACATTGAACACCATAACCTCGCCCTCACACTCGGTGTCATTCAAAATTTGTATTTGAAAATTCTCTCACAATTCACTCCCGATATTCAGAATCAAAATCCTCACCTTCAGTAAACCCCAAACAAATATTTATTCCCTATTAGCTCTTTAAAATCTCTGCGTAGGGCCGTGCAGCCATTGCTCGTCACGTTATGAAAATCTTTTTGAAAAAGACCCGCTTTTACACCAAAAATTTAGATCGATAAAGGAGTCCCAACGCTTCAAAAATCTGCCATTTGCAATTGGGAACATCCTATGTATATAAGTATTGCACCATTTCCTCCCATAATGCATTTAAGCAACAAAAAATACTAATTTTAAAGGGCCAGTTCGAATGTCAACATATGTCGCCTCCAGTACTCAAGCGTTCGCATGACGTTGGCGAGATAAGTCGCCTGCAGTGTCCAGAAGGTTAAGTACAACCTAGCCTAGCCTGTGAAATTCAGAAAATGTTGCAATGACACTTAACTGCCGTCACTAAATCAGCTTTATGTGATGGCAATTTCTTTTCAGTTTTGTTTCATTTAAAGACACCACTCAAACATAAATATTTCTTAATCATCAGCAACTGGATGTCAAACATGTGGTAATTTTGACATGCAGGCAGTGTGTGCCAGCTTACAACAGGTTTTTAACCACAGTCTTCAGCTTCAATATCCAATGTCCTACCACTGGACCACTAATGCTCACAATGATGACAATTTAAAAAACAATTAGCAAATTATATATATATGTTTTTGTACAATGCTGTCGCAAACCAATTTTAGAACAGCTTTTATGATAGCATTGCCATTTGCCACCATGAATTGAGGGCTAGAGCTAGTAAGCTGAAGTTACCTAACCCAGGAATGAGAAATCAGCCCCATGATGTACTTAGATGAAATTGTTTCATCACTAGTTTTTTTTATCATCAAAAGATCAGTGCTAAAGCAATCCTCCGAAACGTCAATCCATATAAGTTGAGCCAGCTCTTTTTGTGCCACTTACTATTTATGAAACACAATATATTTATAAACTTCTTCCTAAAATGAAAAAATAGTGTTAACTACTCTTATCATCCTCATTTTCGTGAACTCATTATTTCTTCCCTGGTGGATGATTCTTGACTTATTTAATTCCAAATTTTTTTTCAATTAGTATAGCATATCAGTCAGGCAATACAAAATATACCATTTGTGAAAAATGTTGGCAATAACAGTTACAATTTGAATTCAGTTATGGAGTTGAAAAGTACTGATTTTCAGAAAACCTGTCATACTTCTGGGACTAGTCGTACAAATTAAATGTCATGGATCATCTTTCATTTAACACAGAATATGAACAATATCAATTCTTACAAAAACAGCCTGCAGATGGCCTCTCAAATCATAGGAATAAAAATTAGACAAATAAATTTGTTATGTATCATCAGCAGTATCTAATTTGAAATCTTGTCTGTTAAAAGCAGAGCATGAAGTTGAAGGTGTTGCTGCAATTACTTGCGACTCTTGTTCAGCAATCTCTAAAGCATACTCTTTTGATACGTTCTGCTCTTGATAATATTTTCTCCATTTTCTTCTAACACTACGTCTTTCATGACCTGTCACATCCGTTTGATCATTTTGACCTTCTTGGACTTGCAACGTTGGTGCCACCGTTGTCTCTCCTTTTCTAAAGCCTGCTCAAATCTAACAGGGTCTGCCTTTATTCGATCTCTATAGTGCTGTTGTCTTTCAGCACCACTCAAGGGACGGCTGGAGGACATCTTGATACATCTGAAAGAGGTCACTGTTTTAGCTGGTTTTCCGTACAAAATTAATCCTACCTACCCATAATAGCAAGTTTCAACTCCGTTACCACATGATTGAACTCCATTACCAAATCAATCAAACTCCACTATACAGTTTTTCTATATAACCTATAGCAATTTTTTTGAAGCGATTTGCATCATTTAAATAGAAACATGGATCTCGGCTACAAAAAAATGCTCTGTTAAGACTTTTATCAACTTTAAGTACAACATTTCCACTCTGGTATTATTCCACTCTGTTAGCACATCATTCAACTCCGTTACCAAGTCAATCAAACTCCACAACAGAAATTTTCTGTTTAACCTGCCATAAATGTTTTAAAGTTATTTGCTATCATTTAAATAGAAACATGGATTTTACCTATTAAAAAAATGATCTGTTAAGAATTTTATTAACGTTAAGTATAAAATTTCAACTCCGTTACAATATCATTCCACTCCATTACCATAGTTTGGTTATGGAGTGGAGGTAACAGAATGGAGTTATTTTCAGTAAAGCGAATATATCCATGCACCAGTGCAGCAACTTGTGATGTTTACTAACATACTATGGATGGTCTTGCTTAAGTATTATTATGCAGCTGTTACCATGGATATTAATGACAGTAATGGAGTGGTTTAAAAAGTATACTCAGCCAGTGTTGCACAATAATTTTTCATGAACAAGTACCAGTTTTGGATTTTTTTTGCTGAAGATTTTTATCTCACAGTGGTTTTGAATGAATATATGGTGTTTTTAGTCCAAAAATGCTGAAAACTTTAACATACTGTGAGAATGAATGTTAATCACCCTAATTTTGAACACCCTCAAAACGTATTAAAATCTTCATTGTTGACCCTGAAAATGGCATTTGGGATGAAAATATACCAAAGGTTGTTTATTTCTAACAGAAATGACACAAACCTACATTTTAATGGGTGAACTAAGCAGGATCACTTAAAAAAAATATCAGGCCTGGAAATGGAAATTCTCTATTAGTGCCCATGTTATCTTTTTCATCAGAAATTGGTACAGGTCTGCCTGCCTGAAATATGTTTAGTAATCAGTATGATTAATGATAGTATCAAAATATGACTTTATCGCATCTTGGTAATTAATCAAACTGTATTGCAATATGCATTTGTTATATCTCAATATATCACAATACGGTTTTGGCTATATCGTTCATACCTATCTGGCAAAAGAAAGTAAATGTTGTTTTATTTAACGATGCCTCTAGAGCACATTGATTTTTAATCTTATCAATGGCTATTGGACATCAATCATATGGTCATTCTAACATATGTATTTAGAGGAAACCTGCTGCCGCCACATTGGCTACTCTTTTCGATAAGCAGCAAGGGGTCTTTTATATGCACCGTCCCATAGACAGGACAACACATACCACGGCCTTTGATTAACCAGTTGTGAACCACTAATTTCTGCAAGCTGTCCGCCATTTTGGATCTATAAATAACATAATGGGGAATTCCTTAGTCATGATTTAACACTCGATTTTGTCGATTGATATGGATTCTGCTTTGAAATAACCCCTTAGCCTGGACACTCAGTAGCGTATCTAGAGGTGGTAAAGGGGTCCGGATTCCCCTTTTTCTCGTATTTGTTTTTACATTTTCCGAGTGGAAGGACGTAAAAATTCCCCAGTTCTATTCACTCATCACATTTGGACCTCACCTTTCAGAAATCGTACATCCGTGCCTGAAACTTAGGTGTGGTAGGTAAAGCATGAAATGTTTTCGGGGCTACAAGTTCTTAACATATTTCGGATACTTATGCTCGTCTTTGAAAATTGTATTTTTAATGACACATTTTTTGAAAATAAAATAATTATGTTGATGATTACTGTTTAAATCTATCTAGTTTTTATTGGCAAAACAATGAAAATTTGACCTCAGTAGGGTGGGTAGGCCTACATAGATCATGTAGATGAAATCCAATTCTGATTCCAAGGCTTACAATAGGCTTCTTTCATGCCTTTGGAAAGTTGCTCCGAGGGACAAATATGTACTATGCCATATTGTCTATCATAGACTCTATGCAGGCTTGTAGTGAACTTGTACACAAAGATTGTATACATTTTGACTGTCTCTCGGAGCAACTTTGGAAAAGGGACCTTTAGTTAATTTGCCTACCTGTATTTCATGATTTAGCTACATGGTACACATTGCCATTATAGGCATGACATAGGCCATGGGCGTAAATCCCGCGTGGGGAGATTCGTCCCCCCCCACTTTTGTGGAGACACATCCCTGCTTTTTGGACTGGAGGATGCTCCGTCTCTCCCACTTTTTGGACATGGGTGATGTTCCGTCCCCACCCCCACTTTTTGAACAGCGGGATGTTCCACCCCCCCCCTTTCAGGAAGCGATTTTCGCCCTTCACATAGGCTAAGAAATAGTAGCCCAGCACGGAGCGGGCTGTAGCTCAAACGGTAGCTGGTGCAGCTGTTGGTCGTCTGATCGATCC
>JAULBS010095544.1:0-16777 GCA_032355785.1 Symmetromphalus regularis | reverse complement strand
GTGAGTAGATATCTAATTTCAGTAGTGTGTTGATAATTACTCCCTATGGTTACCATGTTAAAACATCTCATTTCAGTAGTGAGTAGATATCTAATTTCAGTAGTGTGTTGATAATTACTCCCTATGGTTACCATGTTAAAACATCTCATTTCAGTGGGTGTATGAAGACTATTTGGTTAAGGTGGGCAGAGGGGTTGATTGGTTCAAAATGTTACACAGAGAAAAACACAAGTACCAATTTCTAATTTTTAATCCTTGCTTTGCCCAAATTTGGAAGGAAAAAGTAAAAGTTTGTTTTATTTAACGATGCCTCTAGAGCAGATTGATTTTTTTATCTTATCATCGGCTATTGGACGTCAATCATATGGTCATTCTGACATATGTTTTAGAGTAAACTCGCTGCCACCACATAGGCTACTCTTTCCGATAAGCAGCAAGTGAACTTTTATATGCACTGTCCCAAAGTCAGGACAGCACATACCACGGCCTTTGTTAAACCAGTTGTGGACCACTGGTTGGAACAAAAAATAGCCCAAATTGCAAATGAGTCCACTGAGAAGGATTGATCCGATAGCTTAACAGGCAGACATGCTACGATTTCAGCTAGATCCCGCTCCAGAATTTGGAAGGATCTTGCACCCCTGAATCATATACCTTTGGAGATTTCTGTGATTTGTTGATGCATTCACTTCTCCTAGGAATGATCAGGTCAAAAACACCTGCACATTGAAAGTAAATATGTTAAAAGATTTGCCTTCAGCTAAAGGAATACGACTTGTGTGTCAATTATTCAGTCCTACAATGTTTTCTGTGATAATTGTTTTTTTTTACAGAAAACTGATCATTGGTTGTTTACCATGAATGACTAATGTATATTGTTTTATTTATTTATGTCATTTAAATGAAAAGGAGAAAGTATGACAAAATGTTTGTAAGGTTTTGCTAAAAAGAAATAATAATCATCCTTATATCACTGGCAATTCTCTTTTAACATGTCGGATATCTACTTGTTGACAATGTTTTCGGGTAACATTAAATTTCTTCTCACAACATCCACTAGTAACCTTCGATAACGAGTATTTATTTTTTGTGAGAGTTGTTAATAAGATTCACTTGTGATGTAACTTAGATGAAAAACACACGTATGCTCATTCACAGCAAAATAAAAACAAACAAATGGTTCAGTATGAAATTTTTTTTTCAAGTGACACTTAATAAATCTGAAATGCCTAGATAAAAAGATGAACAATGAAACAATGAGCAGTTATAAAAACATGAACACCACCAGATGAAGCAGTGGATGGACACGTATACAGCTGATTGCTGGAACATGGCTGATTGGCATCGTATCTCATCATCAACATTCAGGGAAGTGTCATCCATATATCTTTTAAATGTTACTCCAGGAAGGTATTCATACAGATTTTAAAACATTTTGAAAGTCACCTTTCTTTTAATGAAAAAGAATTAAAAAACCAAACAGTGTTTAAGCCAATAGATATGTTTGAAAACTGGAGATTTGTGTATATAACAAGAGTATTCGCATATTGACATCGATTCAATATCAATAAATATAACCAATGCCATGTTTGTCAAGTGTAGGTAACTATGTTTTAAAAGGTAAACAAAATCAACAACAAATGAAATAGATTTTAAGTCTGTTTGGTGTTATTCCAAATATCTTTTTCGGAGGATTTTTTTAGTCTTGACATGTATGTAAAATTATTTTACATCATGTTCCACACCTTGATTAAATATTCTTTAGAACCAGCAGTTTGAGTTACAAGTTCCATGATGTTGGAGGAGGACTTTTTAAGTCTTGACATAAATGTAAAATATAATGTTATTTTACGTCATATTCCACACCTTGATTTAATATTCTTTAGAAGCAACTGTTGCTGATTGACAGGCTATTTATAATGTGATTGACCTTGACTGTACACATGATGTAACTCCTCCATATAGTTACCAGTTTTTATGTTTGTGGGTGAATCTCACTTCCATGAATAATGATGACCTGATGCAGAATTCAACAGAATTCAGTGTTAACTGTACCAGACTTGAATCAGCCATTAAAGTCCGTAATAATCTAACACTAATAATCATACAACAAGCATTCTATAGTTTACCAACAAAATGTTGATAATATTTGTCACATATCTTTTCTTTTGTTGGAAAAATCCTTAAATTTCAGAAAATGTCATAAATGATAATCTGCAAAAATTATGATATATTCTCAAACATTCTTAAAATCATAGATTTTTTATATTAAAATATTTAATGATTTCAGCATCCTTATGCATTAAAAGTAGTATTGAAAGGATTTTAAAAATTATGATACATTCTCAAATAATATAGCAATATGGTTTCTTAAAATCATAGAATTTTTAATATTTAATCATATCAGACATTGCTATGTGTTAATAGTAATATAGCAAACATTTTGAAGATAAACAAGAACATTTATTTATAGTAGACTAAGAAATGTGTTTTCCGAGTTCCATGTTGGTCATGTGCTTTCTAGGGCGTATCTATCGTATATTCCCTATTTAGTGCCCCCCTCCCATTTTACAAAATAAAAATTACTTACCTGAGCATAAATCCATGATGATGCCAAAGTATGTAATGAATGCACACACTAGTTATCTGTATTGCACAAAATATTTAACAGTAAAAACACGATTTCAAACTATTGTGAGCTCGATAAACTGCAAATTGGCAAAACGTAATGCCACTGGGGGCGTTAAGTAGGGAATATAGAGTTATTTCTATTTTCCATTGAGAATGTATCAGGTTAATGGAAGTGTCTGGGTCTACAACTTCACACACGACACCAGTGTACAACATAGCTGCGCTGCGTTCACAAAGCCGTCAGTCATTCGAGAAAGGACACGCATTCAAAGCCTCCTCTGTCTGACATGGAGAAAATGTCTTCTCAATTTCGTATAAAAAACAAGGCAAAACACTTCTAGGTGCAACATTCAAAAGTCAGTTTACTACCAACATAATTATATATCTAATGCTCGTGTCACTACAACAGTATCAAAACACCTGTTGATTCTGTGTTATGATCATCATAAATCAGGGATTTATCCGGGCTTTATATGGTACCGAACATCAGCTCCTTCCCAAAAGTAAATTGCACTGAAAATTCCCAATTTCGGGGCTATAAATTCTCAAATTGGTTAATAAATATTTGAGTAATTATGTGCTGTTCCAATAAATTAATTTTACAAAGTAAATAATTCTGAAAAAAACAACCTTTTCCCAATTATGACTAAAATTGCGGTACTTTTAACAATCCCTTCAGCCACAGAACCCTGGTGAAAAATCCTGGATAAATCCCTGTAAATACAAGAAGTGTGTTTATTTAAATAGTTATTCTTTAATAATTACTCTATTTCCTTTCTCCAAAATGATTATCAAAAACGGTAATGCTGATTTGAGTTTTATTCACCATTGTTTGTGGGATGTCTGCTGGTAGCAGGTGATGACATCTGAATGTTTTGGCCACCTAGAACTGTTTGTAATGCACCGGTCACATTGTCAAGGATCGGGATGCCGGATTAGCATGGATACGAACTGATATCATTCGTGGCAATTCGTAGTGATCTGTAGCTGTCCGTATTACATCCCTGATCAATCATATTAGTACTTATACATCCTTGACATTTTTTGAACATGTTCAAAAGTTCATCACTGATCGGACAGTCATAGTACATCCTTACTGATCCGTAGTTGAACATAATAATCCGTAGTGAACTTTGGCAAATCCGTTACAAACAGTAGTGTATCCATGACGTATCTCTGGTGTAACCATCGAAAATCATGGTGCATCCATAAGGGACAGCAGATAAACCACTATCCAGGGTCATCTGTGAGTTTTTCATTGGTCATGGATCAGGCAATACGATCCTTGACAGTGTGTCCGGGGCATCATAAAACAGACAAACAACATCAGAGTTTTAACAAGTTACACTAGGCAAGATAACAAGTGTATTGACTTCTTTCTGTTCAGCAGTTTGATCAAGTCTAGCTACAGACACAAACAAAACAGTATAGTTGAACACTGAGCATTTCAAGAACTCACAATGTAAACTTATAAATATATACCTGTACTTAGTAACAATCAAATACTGACAGACAGTGCCCTAGATGGCAGGGTAACAGAAACAAACACTTTGAAAAATCAACAGGAACAAGATTTTCAAATGTCAACCATGCAAGTCAATGTCTAAACATCTATTTAACTTGGATTCATTTCAATCAGATAACTAATTATGGATCTGTTTAGCCTGGATCCAGTCAAATAACCATGATATATCCATTTAGATGCACTTGAACAACCATAAAGATCTATTTAACTTTGATCCAATTCAATAACTATAACTCAGTTGAGGTTGAATCCAGTCAAATATAACAACAGACCCATTTAATTTAGATCCTGTCAGATAACCACAGAACCATTTAGCTTGGATCCAATCAAATAACCATTATAGAGCTATTTAACTTTGATCCAATTTAATAACCAGTAATATTCATTTAGTTTGGATCCAAATGGATAACTAATACTGATCCATTAAAATGGATTAATTTTAATAATAACTATACATCCATTTAGCTTGGATCCAGTAGAATAACCACTTGATCCATATAGTATGGATCCATTTGATAACCACTACAGATCCATTTAGCATGGATTCTACCAAATACGTAATAAAGATCCATTTACTATGGATTAAATAGAGTAATCAGCAACAATATTTATTTTGTAGAGAACAAATACCATTAAAACCTTTAAACAAGTTACCAATTGGTACGGGATACATGAAGAGTTGCCAATAACTGCATGTATTTACATGTTAATATTTATGTTTGGTGATATAAACCACCATTAAACATACAGCAGAATTAGAACGGTTTTTGTTTGACGAAATCTCCAGTGTTCGAATGTTAGGAGAGGTTACATATGTAATGTTTTGTGGCTACAATAACATGAATATGTACATTGTCTTCAGGGGCATGGTTTAAGTACAGTAACATTAGATAAGACTTTATTTACAAATGTACAGATTAATAAATATGAGACATCTCGGGGTCGGCGAGACATGCCACTCTACAAGCGAGCACAACAAATGTTGTGAAGGCGACTACCGTTAATGTTGCATGTTAATTAAGATGGACAATAACATGACTATAAGACAACACTACAAACAGAATGTGAGTAATATGACAGAACTTCAGTAACTAAATTCATTTCACAACACTAACTCTCAAACTGCATTCATACATGACAATGAAAGCGGAAATGACATCTGACAGTTTTGGACAACAACAATTATGTATGTAATGGATATGAAGGTATGTAATAAAAACAAGATTAAATTTAATGACTTGATGAGCAAGCAAATTAAAGTCTACTATGCACTGTGTAGACAGCTCATACACCTCTGTTGTCAAGAACAATGATGTACGAAACCATTGCAAGTTGGATTGTAAAATTAGAATTAAAAAAAAAGAAGCTACAAGTTTGCATTAGTCACATCAATTACTGATAGCCAGCATTGAGGCAGACGAGGCAACTGGTTTTTTCTGACCATGCTTATAAAACTGTACGAATCTACACAGTTTGGCCTTCTACAGATTTGCCTCTGACTACAGCATTGCAGTAACTAGCTACTACACGAACACAACAACAGTTGGAGGCACACTATAAAATAAACCACCTCATGATCAGATATTTTAGATAGGTTCAACAGTTGCAGACACTATAAAATAAACCACACTGATCAGATGTTTTAAATAGGTTTAATAGCTGGAGACACTATAAAATAAACCACACTGATCAGATGTTTTTAATATGTTAACAGCTGCAGACACTAAAATAAATCACATTGTTATCAGATATTTTAATAAGTTCCAAGTTTATAGGCTGTTTATCATGCCCCAATTTGCTGAAGCACGGTCTCGATTGATTGATTGATTATAAGAAGTTTTAATTGTGTGTCTGTTAGTGTCTGAATATTTTCAACCATCTTAGGAAAATACATTTAAGCATATGTCATTCTATAAATGTAAACGTTACACACATACTACAACACATTGCTTGCTTTTAATATAATAAAATTATGAACAGCTCCCAACATGTCTAATCTTTCATACTAGCCAATGTTTGACATAGAATATTTACATAATGACTGAACTGCAAATGTTAATTGGTTTGATGGATGTACATGTATACGTAAACACATATTTAAAGTTCCAGGAATAAAAATGTTTAAACATATACAGGAATATATCCGTCAAAACATGTTATGAGAATATATGACTGAAAGGTTTACAAAGAACGTCTGAATGTGTTACACAATGAACATGGAACATCTGAGTATGCTGACATAGTCACAGACTCACCATATTGCTTTATGTGCATTGGTGTCAGATGTTGGTATTCAAAACTGAACACATGCAGTATCTTAAGATGAATGATTCATTCTGTGTAGCTGCCAAATTGATAGAAAATTTAAAACGTTTATCAAGTTGTTTAATTATAAAATTATGTGTAGCAGTTATACTTAAACCACTTCTTTTAAGATTTATCACTGACACTAAACAAATAAAAGATATACTAAGATAACATTACTTCAAGCAGAACATGAAATGATGAATTCATGCAGATAACAATATAAATATATATATATATACCTTTCAATATTAATATACAAATGAAATCAAACAGTTGCAGTGATTGCATGAGTAGTATACCTGCCTGTTGGGCATTATGACCTACTTACCGTGACCATGACCTTGTAACACCACAAAGGTCATGCATAATTAGGTCATGACACCCAACAGGCCGATATACTACTTGCCGGTTATGGTTTGAGTATGACTATGAATAACAGTTAATTTCATTCTTTAGAACTAACTCAAACAGTATGACTGGATGATTACAACTGTGGTTATCCAACCACTTAGTTATTACAAACATCAGATCCATGAATCAAGACTACCTGTTCAATATAAAAAGTTATTTAGCTGGCAGGGTAGAGTATTGAATTTCCAAAACAGAAAGAAAATCCCACTTACCTCCCTTAGTCCTGTTTTTAACAGTTTGGTAGTTTGCTATTTTGTACCAATAAACCCTTCCTATGGCCCAAAGGAACATACGAAATCATAGATGCATCATCTGTATTGGAGGCAGATATGCTGACTGATTTTACGTAATCTTAATTATTGTCGTATGATAAAGCAGGATGAGTTATGTCTTGATCAATTGTCGTGCAATCTTCTAAAGTAATAACCATGCTATAGAGAAACAATTACTCTCATCTTTACAACCCCAGTAGTCAATAAAAATAATCTATAATTCTTTTAGATTACAATCAACATGCTTAACGATGACGTTTAGCACTAGTAAAATATAATTAAACTTAAAATCTATCCTATTGTTTTTATATAAGAGATAAAACTTTCAATGTTTTCAAATAACATGACAGAGATTTTTACGTGTGTATATAGCATGATGACTATGATATACCTTACACACTGATACACAATATGTATGGCACTACCTGCCAGTTTGTATTGCAAGTTAATATAATCCATTATCACTTGTGATCTATAGCTCTCGGCTATCCACTGGCTGATCTTACATCGATATATTGTGGTGTAACTAACACAGCTTTAACACTGGTCCACTACTTGTATGTTGTAATTACACCTTCAAAATTGTCGTTCTTTTCCAAAAACTGTAGATTGCAGAAACCGCCAAACTACTGATGTACCCGCTAACCACCAAAGGATAATAGTCACAGATTGATTTATTCTGTATTATTTAAGGACACCACTACAGCACATTGATTTATTAATCATCGGCTATTTGATGTCAAACATTTGGGTTGTCAAATGTGAGCCAGCCTCCGACAGGGTTTGAACCACTGTCTTTAGCTTGAGAGTCCGATATCCTACAACTGGACTAGTGAGGACACAGCCACATATTTAATGCAACAAACTAATAATTAAAAAGTATCCAAACCTGTATCAAGTCTAAAAGTTAAAAGTCATTTTACATTTCCGTTCAACTATGACCTTCTTGTGATCCAGTATTAGGGAAGCCAGCATTGTGATCCACAAAACAGTCCAATTGCAGACCTCAGTATTATTGGAAAAGTATGAAATTAACTTTTTAAAACTGTAATACACAGTCATACGAAAGATAACTTGCCAACACAAAGATTGGCATTGGTGTGACATCTTAAAGTACCACACCTCTGTTCTAAAACTAATCACAGCTAAAATAAAAGAAAATGACGCTAAGATAAAACACTGAGGAAATAAAAGTAATTCTAACATGAGCTTGTCAGAACAACACTGAGATAAACTGTTTGTCACCGTGCAACAGAAGAAATGAGCACACTGAAATGAGTAAAAATGTATGAGAACGATGTACGCAAGTCCAACTTGTACAGTCCGGTTTAAGGACTGTTTTTTTTCTTTCTGTAGTGCTGCAGTTCAGATTGTTCCCTGTGATCTGAATGCTGTTTGAGGTGCAGACAGACTAGGTGAGTATCTCGCAGTATTGCACAGTGTCGGAAACGCCCGGAGACTGACGGTTCTACATGTTGGTGTCGATCACCGAGTGTTTCGAGTTGCGGTGTTCCTCCGTCTCGTAAGCGTTCAGTGTCGCGAATCGGTTGTCCTTCAGATGCGTGATGTTGGCGCTGATGGCGATCAGGAAATGAATCTAAAACAATAGAGGACATCTAAGGTGAAGAGCAGCAATAAGCCTTTAATTACTATTATTAAACACTGTTATTTATTGATCAGCTTGGCAAAAACATGACCTATGTAAAACTAATGATAAACATTTTAATGAGGAAAGTCCAAGCAGTGTTCTTACCAGGGGCGTTGGTACTGGTGCGGGGGGTGGGTTGGGGGGGATTATTGCAAAGCTCTTCAGATATTTGTAATGATTTAATTTGGTTAAACTAGGCTTGATCATTCGTAAAATGTTATATTGATATTAATGCTTCCACACTATGAAAGACTAAGAGTTTTTTTATATACAAATAATAACTGAATTAACTTTAAAATACGATTATCATTATTTGTTTTTATTTTAAAATCTGATTTAACGGGAAATAATTTTTGCATAAAATCTTTTTCAAGGAGATAATTTTAACCAAGAGTTTATAAATTCGTCCCCCAAAAAAATATTCAACATTTATGTGCTATTTGCTCATAAAATTACTATTATAATGATATATTTCATGATACATGTATATGGTATCTTTAGCTGATATTTAGTTGTCAGCATTCCACAACTTCTCTCCCACTGCCAACCTGCCAAATCATAAACATCTGCTGTTTGTGATTAAGACCAATATACAAGTCTGGATATTTGTTAAACAACCCCTCGCTGACTATAAACTAACGATGCGTCCTTGGACATAGTAAACCCATTAAGTGGCCTCCTGTTAATCGTGGACTATAAGTGGAGTACTAAGAAAATGTGAAATACTATCTTACCAAACTGATAGAGACCAGGACTGCGGAGAATAATGCTATTGAATAACACACAAACACATCCTTGGACTGAAAAGAAAAAAAATTCAATCAGTAAACTATTAAAAAAAAACATTTTTGTTGGTTTGTTTTGTTTAAGGACACCAGTAGAGCACATTGATTTATTAATAATCAGCTACTGAATGTCAAACATTGGTTATTTTGACACGTAGTCAAGTGTGAGCTAACCTCTAACGGGTTTTGAACCACTGCAATCAGCCTGAGAGTCCGACGTTATACCGCTGGACCACCGAAGCTCTATCAATAACTATAATAAATTATGCTAAACATGATTCTTAAGATCATCAGAAATAAGAATGGAACAAACTATTATCTGTACACATTAGATTTTTATCTTATTCCTAAATGCACATGGATCACATACTTATTTAAACATATAGCTTATATTTTACGTGGATGAAAAAATGCATTCCATAGACAAGAATAAACATTATATTTAACCGAACTGAATATGGGGAAGATACTTACATCCCTCATAAACACGGTGAGTTTGTCGCCACAGAGCTCCCTCGCGTCGAAACCTGCAACATAATGACACAAGATTTAAGTTAAACATGTCTGCAAAAATACTGCTATCTCACAAATATTCCACCAACCACCGCGTAGGAGAAGGGCCGGGCGGCCATGGCCACCATGTTTTAGAGAACAACTAATTAAAAAAAATCACTAAAACATTTTTGTTTTTGCTGAATAAAAATATTTTCAGGCTCTGTGACAAAATAAAGTAGCCGAAATCCGGAGATGTTTCCAAGTATGACGGGGTTCCTACTTTTCTCTGCCCCAATCTCTATTTTTTCAGAAGTACACCGCGGGACATGTTCATAGCCGTACCCATAGTATGAGAGAAGAGGATACAAACTGAAAACCAACAAATTAAAGAATACTCGGCTACTCAAAAGTAAAGACTAGAACATTCACATATAATTTCGGAAAAAAACGATAGTATTAAACGTTACAAGTAGATTTACCTCGACTACGTGACATATTTTGAGACATTTATAGCAGGTTTAATCTTGTAAATTTGATATCGGCCCCACAAACATTTGTTCTAGCACTAGCAGCAACTTGTTTTAGTCCACTTGCAGTCTAGTATAGCAATGAATGAAAGGACAGCAACTTGTGTTAGTCCACTTGCAGTCAAGTATAGCAGTGGATGAAAGGACAGCAACTTGTTTTAGTTCACTTGCAGTCTAGTATAGCAGTGGATGAAAGGACAGCAACTTGTTTTAGTCCACTTGCAGTCTAGTATAGCAGTGGATGAAAGGACAGCAACTTGTTTTAGTTCATACGCAGTCTAGTATAACAGCGGATGAAAGGACAGCAATTTGTTTTAGTTCATACGCAGTCTAGTATAACAGTGGATGAAAGGACAGCAACTTGTGTTAGTCCACTTGCAGTCTAGTATAACAGCGGATGAAAGCACAGCAACTTGTTTTCGTTCAAACACTGCAGCAGCAATCTAGTACAATAATATAGCAAAGGAATTTAGTTTGATGTTTTTAAATATGTATATATTGGGGTGAAGGGGTGTGCTTGTGGCCCACTCAGTCCGTCTCACTCTGAAGGGTTAGGAAATGCTATGAGATCTTTCTGTTGGTTTGTTTTGTTGTCGGTACCGGTCTGAATGTTTTGAACATTGGTCATTCATTCCAACACATGATACACTGATTATAACCTCTACGTCCTCAGCATCATGGTTATCCTGATGAAGATTTCCGACATCTGACGTTTTCATCTTTACTATGATAGACATTCTGATTGCATTTTGAAAGATATGCCATTACGGAAAATAGTTTTGCTGTAACTATATACATTTGATAAAGTGATGATCAATTACAGCTTCATGTGGTGTACGGTTTCCAGTTTTGTTGAGTATATCTGTTTACTGTCTTTGAGTTTAGAAGACGACACATTGAACCACACTGTTTACGTCTGTAATGCGCATACATTATTTATTACTCAGATAATACATTATCGATTGATTTACCGAGTGTAGTAAACAATGTTTTCCTTTAAGACTCATTCTGTCTATATCTTGTTTTGTAAAACATGAGTACTTTCCAGGTGGCTTAAATCGGTTAAGAACTGTTCAAAGTGGGGCAAGGTGGATAAGGTTAAGGTTAATGTAGATTTTCTCACAAACTTCTACCAAAACAAAAATAGCGAAGTTTATTAAAACCTCTACCAAAACAAAACTAGCGAAGTCTATTTTGAGGATGAAGACATGTTGCGGTTGATCACACTTAAAAAAAAAATAAAAGAAGAAAGAAACTAAGTGGGTATTTTTTTAATAAAAAAAAGCACATACAAATTTTCCATGCACATTCTATGGTTCCTAACTGTGCTAGTGCTTATTCCAATATCTACACAGCTAATTGGCATTACTAACACGTAATTGAATCGCAGGCTATATCTGTTCGGTCTGATCAATACCGTGTTGAGCTCGGCCCGCCATGATTGAACGCATTATGGCATGACTAGCATGGCGGGTCCGGGGCCGTGTTTGTCGCTTATAATATGCACAAGTCCGCCGGTTTCACGGAGCTGCATTGATTTTATACAGCTGCTGGGGTCTTAAGACTGCTCTGCACTACGTGAAGCATGTAAGCTGGGCGTAATAGCGTATTTAGTGGGCATCTCGAACATGCTTTCTAGCAATCACGACGCTTCCGTCACATTCATGTTATCCACCATACATATACAGGAGATGGTCGCCAATCAGTGATATTATCTCTAGCGTTTAGTAGTAAGTCACTGCCAGGTGAAGGGAGTCAACTCTAGCAGTTTTCACGACAATCATTCAAACTTGAGAAAAAGTAGTTTATTTTATTTAACGACGCCTCTAGAGCACATTGATTTTTATCTTATCATCGGCTATTAGACGTCAATCATATGGTCATTCTGACATATTTATTTAAAAGAAACCCGCTGTCGCTTCATGGGGTAGTCTTCCCAATAAGCAGCAGCAAGGGGTCTTTTAAATGCACCGTCCCACAGACAAGACCTTGATGAACCAGTTGTAGACCACTGGATGGAACGGAAAATAGCCCAAACTGCAAATGGGTCCACTGAGAAGGATCGATCCGACAACCGACCGGTTCACAGGCGAACACGCTATCGTTTGAGCCACATACCCCTATCAAACCAGAGAAAATACGCCCATAAGATTATTAAAAGTGTTCCAAACATTGATTGAATGTATTGACTGTGATTCTGGGTCTGACTTAAGAAACTTTAAACGTCTGTTTAAACAGTATAGCTTTCTCTTGACGTTAAAGTCTTCAGACATTGGTCAAACCATACAACCAGATATCCTTAATGGTCCGAACGTTATTTACAAGAATTCTACTGGTTCTAAATTAAAACAATTAAAGCATTCAAAGTTTATGTTCTGCGACCTTCACCTTCGTAACGTGCATGTACGACGTTTGGTAAGGACTGCTAATTTCAAAGTCAAGTTATGCGATTTCCAATAAATGTTAATTGGTCCAAACACCTTTGACCAACTTCTTCAATGTACAAAGGGTGTCGGTATGTTGAGGTTTTGTAAAATTGGTTATTAAAAAATCACGCTTTTACAGATTCAGAAAATGTCTTATAAATTTGATAGATGTTCTCCAAACAAATGTTGCTGCTACTTTCTTGTAAACAAAAAGATGATGAGCTAACCTTATTCTCTTTCATTAATTTGATAAAATTAGGCGGTAGCGAGTAAAAGCCGTTATAATCTATCTATTAAACATACAGCAGAACCGATAGCATTGAGATTGGGAAAAGCGGGTTCAGTTTCTTTGAAAAATGCAATGGTATAAAATCTTTATTGCAGGTTTTCACATGAACCATAACTGAACCGAGTGTAGGAATCTTAAGATATATGGTATTCTCATGAGAAATGCAGATGGGCCAGACCTCCAGCCGTGTCGATAATCCGGGCCAGAGAAAGCCAGGCACACCAGAGATTAGTCTAGCAGGGAGCAAATGAATTACAGACAACTGCACCAAAATCTGCCAACTCGTGTATTATAAATGGTCATATTCCAGCAAAAAAACCGGCTCCGGTTTCAAACTAATACTAAAGGAACTATCCATCAAATAATTCTACGACAGAAATTAGGCTTGATAATGGGTAGCACTTACGGCAGATAATAAACTAACAAACTTAAAAGGGCGCCATTGTATTTATGTTGCAATTCCCAGCAAATCAATGTCGATTTTTCTTTAAACTGGAAAGTTTATTAATTGCAATGTCCCCTTGAGAATATCATGCTTCTAATGACATGCAACAATGCAACAATGTTGGACATTGAACGTACAGAGCGACACAGTTAAACACAGGACACAATGTTGGACACTGTACGCACAGAGCAACCAGGGTAAATACAGGGCACAATGTTGAACATTGAACGTACTGAGCGACATAGTAAAACACAGGGCACAATGTTGGACATTGTACGCACATAGCAACATGGGTAAATACAGGGCACAATGTTGGACACTGTACGCACAGAGCAACCAGGGTAAATACAGGGCACAATGTTGAACATTGAACGCACAGAGCGACATAGTTAAACACAGGGCACAATGTTGGACATTGAACGTACAGAGCGACATAGGTAAACACAGGGCACAATGTTGGGCATTGTACGTTATTTCAGACACTGCAGAATGGTATACAACTCTTCAGAAGTCACTTGCTCTGAGTGATGTCATACTTTAGACACCAATAAGTCTGGCTATTGTACGTCTCATATGTTGAATCCTAGCTGAAGTGCTTCTCGATCACATGTCCCAGTTTATCAAAAGTCGTGCTATTTTCTAAGCTGATCTATTTCTATTCACCAGAATCAGACATAGTGGTTATTGTGTGGAAGTTAAGTTTTTATTAATTAGTTATTTTTGACACGACGAGACATCCATGTGAGCAGCACTATGATATTGTTGTCACCAGAGATTAAAATTCTAACCCGTATGGTAAAATATAACATGATGTTGCCAGGAATAGCTGGTTAATCCTGCTATACACTAACTCCAGTCTTCAGAGACGGGTGAACGCGGAAAAACTAATGCCCCTTGATACCATTAGTAATGCTTTTTCCTGCCATTAATGTTATTTATAGAACGATGAGCTGTTCCTCCACACTAAATCAACCCAAACGTCTCGACCTTGAACACAACACCATCCTCATTGATATTTGTCATTTTCAGCAAACGCTGAACAGAGATACTAAAGATCAGAATAAGATTGGAATAAAATTTTATTTCATTCGAATAACACACATGAATACCTAAGTGGCACTAACTTGTAGCAATATATTCAGTAGGAACGTTAAGGCACTTGGCTGTATTATATTGCATGGATTTTGACAGGAGGCCAGGGTTGTCTATAGTGCTTGAAGGCTGATTAGTCCATGGAGACACTGCCTGTGTGTTTGCTCTGTTCTTGTACGAATTCAATAACTGTCTCCCCTTGTCAGTGCCAGGCCATTGGTGACCACCATAATGAAGAAGCGTTGTAATAAATATGGATATATCTGAGTCAGCAGAGCGCGTCTGCAACTGAAGACCCGTTATGCATTATTCATGCTACATCCACCACGATGACCAACTCTAGAGTGAGGGCAGAAATCTCCACGCAGGTCAGATCTATAACTAGGGATTGCGTTATCTTGTTCAAAACCATATCTATTCATAAGGCAGAGTCTAACGTATGTACTGCATAGTCCCTGCACTTACGCATCACTGACAAAATCGTGAAAATGGTCAGGTCCCACACATATAAATCTTGAAGTCTGAACTCGTCACACAACATTACTTTGAGCCTTGATTCAAGTCCTGACTATAAACAGGTGGCACTACACACTATGACGGCATGCACTTCGTCACTTTGATTGGCTGAATTCTTTATGAAGTTTATAAGAAGTCTATTAAATGACAGAATTCACAATAGAATCAGCGCCTGCTAACTATAAGAAACTTTAGTACTAACTTTAGCTCAACGCGTCTATGATCGTCCGTAAGGTATAATAGTGGTACGGACCATAGTTCAGAAAGGTATGTAAAGTATAACAGCAAGTCTGTGATCGTCTGTAAAGTTAAACAGCAAATCTGTGATTGTATGTAAAGTATAACAGTGATACTGAACATAGTTCAAAAAGTCTGTGATCATCTGTAAATTATAACAGCATGTCTGTGATCGTCTGTAATGTATAACAGCATGTCTGTGAGATCGTCTGTAAAGTATAACACCATGTCTGTGATTGTCTGTAAAGTATAACAACATGTCTGTGTTTGTCTGTAAAATATAACAGCATGTGTATGATCGTCTGTAAGTATAACAGCAAGTCTGGGATCGTCTGTAAAGTATAACAGCAAGTCTATGATCGTATGTAAAGTATAACATCAAGTATGTGATTGTCTGTAAATTATAACAGCAAATATGTGATGATCTGTAAAGTATAACAGCAAGTATGTGATCGTCTGTAAAGTATAACAGCAAGTATGTGATCGTCTGTAAAGTTAAACATCAAGAATATGATCGTCTGTAAAGAATAACAGTGATACTGACCATGGTTCAAACAGTCTGTGATTGTATGTAAAGTATAACAGCATGTCTGTGATCGTCTGTAAAGTATAACAATGGCACTGAGAATAGTTCAGAAAGATGTGTAAAGTATGACAGTGGTACTTACCATAATTCTCCAATTGGATGCACTTGATGTTGTTTACATCACGAATGTAGAACAGGATGCCGAGTAGGACTACTGGCACAGAGAGGATCGTGCAGACCAGGATCCAGACAATCGTCAGAAAGTAGACGAAGATGAGTAGCTGCAAGAACAACACAAACACAGATAACAACCGTTTCACTGGATTTAGTATTCAGCAGATAGCCCATGTTTACTTTACAAAGAAAATTGTGATATATAAACATAATGAAGAGTTAATATGGCCAGTTCCCTTTATGTAGATGAATCAAAGCAACGGAGATACGATTAGACACTAATTAACCGTACATGTTTATAGAACGAATTTTAAAGATTAAACAGTATTCAGTTTCCTTACAAAAGGAGGAGGGGGGGGGGGGGGCGGGAGAAACAGAAAGAGATAGATAGGGAGATAGATAGAGAGAGAGCGAGAGAGAGAGCGAGCGAGAGAGTGAGAGAGGGAGAGAGAGAGAGAGTGGGAGTGAGGG
>JAULBS010095533.1:0-16778 GCA_032355785.1 Symmetromphalus regularis | reverse complement strand
AAACCTGGGTTCTCTATGGGTCACTACAAAACCTGGGTTCTCTATGGGTCACTACAAAACCTGGGTTCTCTATGGGTCACTACAAAACCTGGGTTCTCTATGGGTACCTGCAAAACCTGGGTTCTCTATGGGTCACTGCAAAACATAGGTTCTCTATGGGTCACTGCAAAACCTGGATTCTCTATGGATCACTACAAAACACGGGTTATAAAAACAAAAGCGTCACGTAGTTCATATTTGTTTTTATTGATCATTCACATTTCAAGAATCGGGTACAGAGTGAAAGAAAGAAAAATAAATCTCATATTAAATATATGTATATAGCACACAAAATATTTTCGTATTTCGAGATATGTTAAAAATAACGTAAACTCCATATTAACATTTTCAGTTTTATACCACCCCGTAATTGTCTTATACTTATAAACAGAGGGGTAAATCCTGGGGGACTCACACCCCAACTTTTTTGACAGATCTATATAATTATTTTCCCTCCCCTCCCCCCACTTTTTGCTTCGAAAAATTGAAATTAAAATGCCTAAATAATAATTATTTCCAATATTTCTCTTTAGCCGGAAAAGACTCCACGCCTGGATCACCCCCATCCAGTAAGCCCCCCCCTCCCCCAGTTGCGCCCCCCCCCACTTCCAGGAAGCTGTTATCGCCCATGCTTATAAACTTATATAAAAATCAAAAAGTTATTAGAGAATGTATATATATATATATTTTTTGTTATTGATCCAGCAAGTTTTCCCACTTAACTACAGACTAAAACAACTAAAATTGAAAGTATGATCAACTATAGATTGAATAAAGGAGTAGACAAATATCGCTGAAAATTAATGTTAAAAAATAAAATCATTCAAAATCTACAATTAAATGTACCCCCCCATCCCATTTTATTCGTTTAGAATGAATTTCCAGCCATTCTATACGCCATTTTTGTGCCCTCTATATAAAATCCTTACAGCTTATCAAAAAGATTAGCCTATGTAACAGCAGCGGGTTGCTTCTGTTGACTATTTCTGCCAATGATTATTATTTGCTTGACATCTAATAGTCAACGATTATACAACGATTTTGTTTAACGATGCCACTAGAGCACACTGATTTATTTATCATTGGCTGTTGGATGTCAAAGATTTGGTTATTCAAGTGTGAGCCAGCCTCCAACGGGATTTGAACCACTGTCATAAGCTTGTGTTTGGCGTCATTAAAACAAACATCTGTTTCTTATATTTGCAGTAGTTAAATAAGTCTGGTGAACATTAATTTAATGTATTTCCCAGATCAACCCACATTGTTTATTTTAATGCACACTTGTTATATTATTATTATAAGCTCAAGATTGGGATGTAGCTAAAGCGGTTGCGTGTCGCCTGTGAAGCGGTCGGTCTTCGGATCAATCCTTCTAAGTAGACCCATTTGCAATTTGGGTTATTTTCCGTTCCAACCAGTGGTCCACAATGGGCTCATCAATATTACAGTTTTTTGTTTACCTTTGCCGAATGCAGTCGGTAAGCACTGTTTCCGTATCGAATATTTTGATTGGTTAAAAATAAATTAGTGTATGAAGGATGCGTACTTTTCGAAGTAGACACACATTCCCATCATATGTAATAAGCAATTACACACAATATAACGTGAAGTGTTATATAATTTTTAATGTAATCATTTATAAAGTTATGCTTTTATTAAGATAATTTCTTTATTTATACAAAGCAGGCAACAGAGCCTACGAATATCAGAACAATACAGTATGACAGATTCTCTTTAAGTGTTTACATCAAATAATGTTTGAATTCATATCATACCATAAGGTGAAGCAAGTTTCTTATTCAGGCAAAAATTAAGGCGACATTCTCTTTTAAAACCTTTAATTCGGGCAAAAATCGACCTGCCACTACCCAAAAATGGGATCCCGTACGCCTATGTATAATACAGATGATATATTTTCATCTGTTCAAAAACGCTAAAAGATACTAGTAGATTAAAAAATTTCTTTACAGGATATTCTGTCCGCCATTTTGGATACGACTTTCCAAACGACAGTTCAGAAATTGTCTTGTTCTTTATATCCATCATTTCGTTACACGAATAGATTTATCTCAGTGACTAAAACACAAGTGTAACCAGCAATATAACTGCCAATATAATGTCATCATCCCAGTTATTAGGACATAGTTCAAGCCAGGAACAGAACAGTCAACACATCTTGACCAAACTTTGTGATCACTTCTGCCAGCCACAGTCTTTGTGATCGAGACCCGTGCTATTGCCATTCTGACGAGTTCACTATCTTTTGTCCAGCACCCTGTGTAGCTTATCAAGATTGAAGACATCGAGGTATTTTACAAATGAACTTGCCTGTTTCGATGTACTGAAAGTAACAAAGAAAAACATGTTTTAATATATTGGCAACAGTTTTCAGCAACAAAATGGTAAATGAAAACGGTGATAAATATGGATAGAAATGCTATTTCGTTTGTTTGTTTGACACCCAGGACTGTTTAATCAGATGCTATTAGATGTCAAACATTTCGTACTTGCAACATATGGCCTAGAGAATAAGACACACATAGAAAGAAAATAAAGAAGAAAAACGTTGCTATAATATCGTCACAATTATAACCGTGATCAATTTTTGAAGTTTTGCGAAAAAGCAACAAAAAAAAAACTGCTGCTATTACCCATCAATGACTATTTATTAACATTATAATAATCATCAAGTGGGTTAGGAAGTGCACAATGGCCTAGGCATCAGGGGAGTTTTTCATATTGGGAAGGGGAGGGGGCGGGGCTGCTCTCGTTTCTGAACATCAGAATTTGCCGGTGAATAATTCAACGATGAATAAGGAACATATTTATAACAATTATTGTGGGAGGCGTGGGATGGCGGGGTGGGGTGTGTGGAGTGTTAAAGCCCCTCACAGCTGCCCCGGCTCCAACGCCCCATGGGATTTTTACAGCTTATAGCAACTGTTGTAAGAAGTAAGGACGAAAATCTCGAAATGAGCAAAACATGACTGGTTATGAGGGTAACGATAGTATACTCTTACGCGTACAGGGCAGCACCTACCAATGTGTTTCGGGCTATACTAATGTTTGTAATAGATCTGTGACTCAAGTTTCGGCTTTTCGTGTAAAATGTATAATGATCTATATAAACACCAAAGCTGCTTTCTCGTATATCTGGCAATGCGCAGTGCATTATTATCGAAATCGCTCAAATTCAGTACAAGCGTTAACATGTTTGCGGCTGGAGATATTACAAAACATATTGTACATAAATTCGTCTTTACCGCATACCGCACGAACACCTTAAGGATACATTTCTCGTTACCAGTTCAGGGGCGGACACAGGGATTGTAAAAGAAGGGCGACAACCACTTCATGGAAGTGGGGAGGGGGACGGAACATCCCACTTTTTGGACAAGAGTATGTTCCGTCCCCCCCCCCACTTTCAGGAACGTATTTTTGCCCTTGACCGGATATATCAACCTCCCTAGATCTGCCTCTATGATTCAACCTCCATTCACAGTAGTTATACAAAAAATATAGTTGCGTATCAGATCTGTATCTTGGATCAAAATATCAACATGAGGCGTTTAAGACTTGATACAAGGTGTTATCTATAACCTATATAGGTTTGAGTGATCCTAAGTGGAAATTTAAACGTCGCTTATTTGAGCGGCTGACGAGATATTCTTCCAGAGATCTCTAGAAACACGTTACATGGACATACATGGATATTTAAAGCTAAATATTGTAAATAAATGTTATACAACCAAAAAAGGCTATTAGCCGAAACCAGCCTACAATCCTAACTCCAAACAAAATGTGGATGTACAAAAAATAGATATTATATTATAAGTTAGCAATTCCAAATATTCTTTACCTATCAAAATAGTCAGTCGAAATAAATGAATCCTACTCTTTTCATTTCTTTTATTGCTTTAACAAGATTATCTGCACAATGAGCAGACCTGTGCAAGGCTGGTAATAGACCTGAGCCACATGGGATATGTGGTCCCCCATTTCAGACTGCTCACTAAGTATTTTTGTAATGAGTGATAAATACCAGTGGAAGCAGGCCCCTCAAAATCGTAGGCCAATACCAACTGTCCCCGCTGACCCACTCTCTGCACGGTCCTGACAATAGGTGACAGTTGTCGTAAAACTTAGTGTCACATATACTAGACAAAAATAGATTCATGCTCGACTTTCTTCATAAAACAGAGATCATTGTCTTTAAGAAACTGTAAAATTTCGATCCAGCTGGAAATGAACTGCACGGAAATGGAATAATGACATGAAATGATGTTTTGTTTCGCCGCTTAGCGTGATGGCGGAGAAGATGTGTTTTCAGTCGGGTGTGAAGATGCCCACATTCCTCAATGACAGCCTTCACAATAAACACTTAAAGTAGACAGCCCGAGATGTGGCCCGATACGCCGTTCTCCTTCTGATTGATACCACAAACACGCGAGATAAAACACACCGTGTACTCGCTCTCCTCAACCAATTAAATCTACAAGATCGCCTGTCCAATAATTTAACATCTTTACTATAATAATAAAGAAAGAAAAAAAATTTCCTACTAAGGCCATCCTTAAAAATATACTTGTTTGCCGTAACCTGACCGACTCAATGAAATTCGGCCCGACTCAATTATTTATTTTTAACACCTGGCTTGAATTGTTGACATGCTGACTACAACTTTCTGTTACAACCAATATTTTTTTTCTACCCTCCAACAACCTGAAAATGCTGGACACACAGAAGACATGGCTGGATGCTGATATCTGCCCGGACGCATTGACAGAAGACAATAATAATAAAATTATAATTGTCACAGTCGCCACGAAAATAAACCACCATACAGTGGTTAAACATTACTGTAAATGCATCTCAAAAGATTGATTTATGACACCCTCAAGTTTGACCCTCAATTCAAGAATTTTTTTTATTGGTGATTGGGAACGAAAAAAAAACAACTTACCTACCTTCCCCAAAATTTTTACATTTAGATGTTACGACAAACCAACATATTTTTAAGGATGGCCTAACTCGCAATTGTTAGCAACACACCTTTTCAGATTCTATTACCATTTTAGATTATCAGTTTATGAACTGGTTTTCTTTACTTTAAAAAGGAATTTTAAGAAGTTAAGATCAAAAGAATAGTGACGGGAAAAAAATATAAGAAAAAAGTTAGAAGGAAAACCGTATGTTTAGTTTCTGAACGTTTGCCTTTAAATACATGTACTGGTATTTTGGGATGAAAAATTGCTAAAGAGATCAAGCAGCTTTGTAATGTCTACTGAAATTAAAGGTACATTATAAGAGCAATAATTTAAAATTGTTTAATAATAAAGTTCACAAATAAAACACAGAGGTTTTTGCACAAATTCAATCCCTGCAATTAAGAAAATATCCACGGCAAAATAAATGCTATGGAAAAATACTGTCCAATGCATTTTCCATGACAACTGTAGCATAAAGTATACTTTATTATTAATAATAAGAATAAAATACACGTTAAAAAAATTAGTCCACGGCAAAAAAGTGCCACGGAAAATGTAAACTTTCCGCGACAGTCTCCACGGCACTGCCGATTGCCGCGGGCAATTTCAGGGTTGCTAAGAAACGCCAGCCCTCAAGGAACTGGATACAATATATTAAATAAAATAAAATATTGGAATGGGGGAGGTGTTGACCCCTAAAAGCCTCTCCTGTATACGCATATTAAATATCAGGTTCCAAATTGCTTTGATCGATATTTTCAAAATATCGGTCCAAGTCTATATATAACCACGGTGGCAGTTGTCATAGAAACAACAACACTTAAAAAAAACGTTACGGAATGTTTTGAGGGCAGACGTATATTAATTTTTGAAAATATATGTCTGTATTATTGTAGTTTATTACTAAACAATGTTAAATTACTAGTCACCCTCTATAATTATCTTTATAATCCAAAACATCTGATATCTATAATAAGCAACCCTTGCAATTAAGAAAAATGTCCTCGACACATTAGACGCTATGGAGAAATAGTATCCACGGTATTTTCCACGTCAAATTTTAGATTAAAGCATACTTTATTTTTAATAATAATAAAAAGAAATACACCTTGAAACAACATTTGGTCCGCAGTAAAAAAGGTTGCGCGGAGAATGAAAATCTCCGTGGCAATCGCCACGGCATTGCCGATTGCCGCGGGAAATTTCAGGGGTTGAATAAGTGCATGTGAAAGAAAGCCAACAAAAGAAACGATTTCTCTTCATGAACTGGGAAAGGAAGATTTACGATTTATGCACACAAAGAAAACTACGATTTTTGCCAAGAACATATCTGGCGAGGGATCACCCGAAGCTATAACGTATGTGTACGAAAGCTAACAATGAAGGTCCATGCTATTTTTGAGAATACCATCTTCGTTAGCCAAGTCTACACCTACTATTCTTAAGAGTATGATGAAGTATTAGTGTATGAAATATAGTATGGGTAACTATGATGTATTCATTATGGAATAGAGAGTATTTACGGAATCGTATAGAGTATTTTTACGGAAAAATATGAAATACTCTTCAGTTATACACTTTACCTCACAGTAGCTTAGCATTTTAAGTCAGATATACTGAACAACAATAAAAAGTCACATTAATATGAATTAGTTTTATTTTATTTCTATGATAGAAATATAATTTATTGAATTGTAAGCATTTCTGAATTATAAATTTTAATAATAATACCGTGTTTAAACTATTTACAATATCTTCCACCCATGTTAATGTTTCATTAGACTGAAGGGCTTCGATACCATATGTTGCAAATATTGGCATAGATAAATGGAAAATGGTATATGTAGATGGCGTAAGTGATGTATTTAATGGAGTTCATAGGGACCATATGTCGTAAACAGAAGAAAAACAACATTTGTTTGGTCTAAAGTGAAGATTATTTTTGACCGTTATGGCTATCATACTGAATATGTTCAACTGAGTTTTGATCTGGGTAATGAGCCACGACGAGAAGTTGTTACTGGGCATGTTGAATATCTTCTGAAGACTTTGTAAAGATGAATTTTTATTATATAATTTTTTTTTTTTTTTTGTACAGATCCCGAGAATTTGCTACACATTACATCCTGGTTTAAGTTTGCCAATAACTCATTCTCGCTATAACTGCCGCAACCGTGTTATTGTTTCTTCTGGTCATTTAAAGACTGATGACATCAAATCATGGATGGACTTTTATATACAATACCTTAACAGATACGTTTTGATCCATTTTAGGTACTTGTTGCATGTGTGTATACATCCCGAAATCGTTTAAAACTGGTGATGATCATGTGACTCATATGCATAATTAATTTCTTTATGGTTTGTTCAAAAATATAGGAATAAGCAGGACCGTGCAGAGGGTGGATCATGTGGGCCAGTTTGCATGGGCCTACGATTTTGAGGGGCCCTTCTTCCACTGGTATTTAGCACTGATTACAAAAATATTTAGTGAGCAGTCTAAAATGAGGGACTAAATTTCCCATCTGGACCGGACTTATTACCAGCTTAGCATGGGTCTAGGAATAAGTCATTACATCAAAATAACCGTTTATATTGTGATTGTCAAATTTTAACTCTCCAAAATAACATTTTAAAGATTGCTAACTGAAGTAGCGTTTCTTCTGAGATTCAGTATATACTGTTTTGTTATTTCTTTATTCCATTAAGGGCGGTCAACAGATATATTAGATTCCTCTTATCGCTACATATGGAAAGCCAAATGCTTCACACTATGTTGTTTGTTAGTGTTTGGTCCAGGACGTATACGCAGTAAGTAAATAAAAGGACTGGGTGTTTTCTTATGTTGTTTTTCTATTGTAATTGTAGACTATAAAATGAAGACGTGCGGACATACGTCGACAAAAGACGTAAACGTGAGAAAAACACTGCTAAAGGTATATTACAGAGTGTCTAATAATAATTAAATAGTAATAGTCTGTTAAGCTCAGTAATGATTTTATTGGATTCCTTGACCAATGAAAACACAGAAATGAGCACGAAGATCATGAATCTATGTTGACTAGTACTTGAGACACTGTTGATAGTAAATTTTGTGATAAACATCTTCACAAATAGCCTATAAGAATAGTTTATTAAGCTTAGAAATGATTCTGTTAGATTCCTTAACCATGAAAGCATCGGAATATACACCAAAATGTGAGCCTCAGTGGTCCAGCGGTAGACGGTCGGATTCACAAGCTGATGACAGTCGTTCAAAACCCGTTGGAGGCTGGCTCAGACTTGACTACGTGTCAAAATAACCAAATGTTTGACATCCAATAGCTGGTGATTAATAAATCAAAATGCTCTAGTGGTGTCGTTAAACAAACAAAAAATAAATACACCAAAATCTTGTTTCTATATTGACTAGCACTTGAGATATTGTCAATTGTATATTTTATTGGCGGCCATCTTGAAAAAATGCGAAAATAATAATAAAACCTTTTATTCTAGTAATATCGCTAATATCATTTCTGAGAGTCTCCTAAAAATAGTACCACTCGTGAAGGACCAGTGGGAAAGGGTGCATCAGGATACCCCTTGGCCCATGTACTAAGTGAAAACTTTATAATGATTTTTTAAATTCCAATTCATATTTAATTCTTGAACACAAACCTTCAGTCCTCTCCATTTACATGGGAATCTTTTTCTCGAACACGAATGTTTCTTTATACACTTTCCAAACTTTTTGAGACATTTAAAATCGTCCTTGCTGCACCTGATGCAACTCGTGCGTCGTAGGAAACGACAAGCCGTGCACGCCGTGTGCTGGCAGTCTTCCTGGCACGTCATCTTCTCCTCGGCGACGTTCCTACAAATGAAAAGGAAAATAAGTCTTGTTTAATAATGACCTTCACACATTGGTTAATAAAACGCACAGTATTTGTGTTACACATATAAAAAATACAGTAAATATACTCAATCTAAAAAGAAAGTATGCATGTAATCAATCGCCATTTATTTGATAAACCAGACGACATTCATGGCAGAAATTCTGGAATTAGATAACCACACCATTTAAAAGGAGGTGTGTGTGTGTGTGCAGGTCATGCAGTAATACCACAAGTTGCGCATGTGTTTGCTGTCAATGGACCATTACTGTGACCACCCCATGGATCCTCTACTGTGGATGGTGCATTTTAGCCATGAAAGCCCCTGGACGTGAGGTGACATTTGTGTAAAATACTCTGAAATGGGTATGCTCTGGCGTTTTAACCAATGTATGTTTGTTTAAATCAAAATTGAAAAAAAAAAAAAAAAAAAAAACCCCGGTTGGACGAGATGTTGTCCTTTTGAAAGTACATTTCCCATTGGCAGGTAAAGTTTCTTGTTAATGGCCTAGTGTGTTTAATGCAGGTACTGTGGGCATTGGGCCTATATAAGAGAACATAGCAAAATTAATTGTGGTCCTAGGCCACGTCTCTATGGGAAGCACTTGAGGAGTTGCAAATCCAACACTACAGAAAGGCAACCTTCTCATAAAAGAATATTTTATATCCTGTGGTTGACGTTCTAAGACACTCTAATCTCTATACATAATATATATGTATGTAACACGAATTCCAAAGCTCATTATATCTTTTAACCAGCATTTGTCACAAAACAAATCACTTTAAAACCGGCGTACTGGCGTAAAACAAGATGTTAAAGAAACCGTAAAGAGAAAACATTAGGTACTTTTGAAGAAACTACGATCGACAAATGGTTCCATAAAGCACTGCAAAACAAGATAAGTTAGACATCAGCAGGCGAAGAGAAAGCATTCCCAAGAATAACGAGCCATTCTCAGCATACAACTGGCTTTGTGTGCGCATCTTCAAGCTCAAGTGCTCGTAACCACCGCGAGGCGATACTTTGAACTGTCAGGGTGAAATCCGCTGCCTATTAATTTGTGACCAACAGAGCACAGGAAGGGAGCCATGCATCTTGTGTGTCTCAATAGTAGTGTATACTTGTAGGTAAACACATGTATATATAGTCCTCGTGAACTCTAGAGGCAAGGAGCCGTGCCACTATATATCTCTCTGGATATATACCTGTACGTAAACCATGTCCTCGTGAACGCTAGAGAATGCAGCACATTTTCTGTCTCCTTTGTATTGTATACAAATAGGCAAGCGCGTATAAATAGTTCTCAAGAACTCGAGATGGCTAGGAAGAGTCGTATCTCTTGATTGTAGGTAAACACATGTAAAAAGTCAGCTCGTCATAAGGCCAGGACAGACAGGGATCAGGTGGGCCAGTTTGCATGACCTACGATTTTTAGGGGCCTTACTCCCCCTGGTATTTAGTACATATTACAAAAATACTTATATTAGTGAGCAGTCTGAAATTGGGGCCTACATTTCCTATCTGGTCTGGGCCTCAGTGCCATGTCTGACAATGTCTGATATGGCTGACAAGGCTGAAGCCTAGGGGCCCCGCAGGTACTAGGGGCCTGTCAATTTTGTTTACTGAGGCACTGTTACCCGAAGTACCTCAAAGCCTAGGGACCCGGTCATGGGTTAATACGGCACTGTTGAGCCTATTACCAGCTTTGCACGGGCTTGTTCGTGATCACTGATTGAGAGCTCAAGAAAGACAAGGAACCGTAGCCTACCCGAATCTCAATATACAGTAGAACAGCGTACGACACAATAGAGAAAAAGAAGAAACTATATTGTTTAAAACAAGGAAAGGATATTCAAAAATACAAGGAATAGTGTAATACAGGGAAAGTCGTACATTTTGTATGTCTCAGTAGTTGTATACTAGTAAGAAACGACATGTAAATGTAATCCTAACTATGGACGTAAATCCTGGTTTGGGGGGGGGGGGGGGGTAAAGGGACACCACCCCCACTTTTTGCATACCTATTTAATTATCTATTATAGTTTTGAAGGTTTTAGCCGGAAAAGGTATTTCAAAAAGTTTGGATATTGAAAAAACCCCACAAAAAAAATATTTAGGGTATATAAAATAAATAAAATTAGTTGGCATTCTTCCACTTCACTCCCCGGCTCTGTCCATCTCTCCTCCCCCCCACCCACCCCCGGCACTTCTCTTTGTAAAGTGAAGAGCTATTCAAGAAGAGCTATTCAAATATCAATTTATAAAATGGTGTAAATATGTTTGCTTCGAAAAATTGAAATTAAAATGTAAAGTAAAGAATTATTCAAATATCAAGATATTGATTGTAAAGGTTAGCGGAAATATACCGAAGTACACAGGGTGTCTATCATAGTTTGAAGGTTTTAGCCGGAAAAGGTATTTCAAAAACCATGGATTTTCAAAAAATAAATAAAAATTAGTTTGCATGCTTCCACCTCACCCCCGCCGTACTTCCAGGAAACCCCCGGGTCTGTCTCCCCCACTTCCAGGAAGTGATTGCTGTCGATGATCCTAATTCTAGAGAGAGGAACAGTATGTCTGTTTATGCTTATACTGTTACGTAAGAACATATTCCCAGTTAAGTAACTCTAGGGGATTCATTGAAGATAGAGAGACGTACTTATTGTCTTTCTCCATTGTACTGTATACCTTGAGATAAACAAGTGTAAAAATATTCAGTTCGTGAGAGTTCTTTACGAGCAACCATAACTGTATCTCAAAATATACTTGAAAGTAATCCCAGAAAATGTCCTGGTAAACTCTAGAGAGATCGTAACTTTTGTCTGTTTTAATAGCCCTACAATAAAAACCACCAAAAGTTAAATATGCCGGAGCATTGTAAAAGTTGTCACTATGTTTGAACATTTTTCCAGGGGTGGAGTTCATGAAAATATAAGATGACATTTTCTAAAGTTGGTGCGAACATTTTCGAAATGTTACTATGTACTTCAGAATACAACAGAGTGGATTTCAGTATAACTTTTTCCTACCTCCAACTCAACAACCATTATCAAGTGTTGTTTAATTGTGTTAATTAAATTGATAGCCATTCTACAGAACGCCACGAATATCTCAGGTTTTGTCTCTAACTGTCTATCTTGTTTCCTGAAATACTGGAAAATAGACGAAACTACTCTACGAAGAAATAATAAGCGGGGAAACATAGGGTTTTAATGTACCATACAATTAAGTTATATATTAATTTGACAGCAAAACATATGTCCGATTGGCTTTAATAATATATAAAACAGACTGTAAAGCTAGTTATTAAACAGAACTGATAACTGCACTTAGAACTCTATAATTAGTCGTCTGCGTTTGTAAACAATTCGTTTTTTGAAGATGTTTATCAAGAGAGGATCGTAAGTTAGGGTCTTAAGTAGTGCTATTTTTATCTCCTACAACCACTTGCCAGGTGCATGCTCACAACGTGCAACACTCAAAGTGAAGAGCTATTCAAATATCAAGATATATTCAATGTATATTATTATTATTATTCTGTAAATATTCGCAGACTACGACATTGGTTCATTAAAAAAATCTGTAGGTTTACTAGAGATTGCTAACATCTCCGTAGAGCTAATTTTTAAAGGCATGTTTCCACGGAATTTAAGGGTCTTTATGCCCTAAATATTAATTACGAATCAAACTTACATGCATTTGTGATACTAGATCTCGCTTTTGTATGACGCAAGATGTTTTACCTAAATCATGGTATAAGGAATTCCATGTCGAGTTTATGGTTTATGATTTATTTGTCCGTGAGAATAATTCATTATTATTTTTTTAAATATTGTTAATAAGCGAGATACGGTGGTTATGTAAGTAGATGAATGAAGCATTTTTATGGACAACTCAAATGTTTATATTTAAAATTAATTCTCTGTTTGGAAATTAATTAGGTCAAGTGTCCGTGGGACTATGCGTTTAAGAGGTAAACTTTAGCGCCAGATTAGGTTTGTTTACTGTCTGATTCATAGGACACCACTGTAAGATAATTATTTAGGAGACTCATGTTCCACAATGGCACACATCTGTATTCCCGATGTTGTTATATATCTAATATGTCACTAATTAATAGCAAGCATATGTGAATTTATTTCAAAACAATATATGTACATTTGTTTCCATTTGAAGAAAAAAAGATACAATATACATGTATGCTTAAAAGTGTTTGTATGTAAGGGGCGAAGGGGAAAGGGGGGACTCCAGAAACCCTTCCTTCATACGTGCTTGATTTGTGTTTTCTGTTGTAAGTGAAAACATCAGTTTATATATAAGACAGAGATTTTATTTATATTTTGTAAGCAGACGTTAAATGATTGAACTTATGACATTATAAATCTTGTTAAAATCATTCAGAAAACTTATTTTTTATCACGTCATGATAACGCCTTCTAGAATCTTCGCAATCAGTGGCGCCACCATGCGATCAATATGATTTGACCCATATCACATCCGCCATGCGCACAGCTTACAAAATATTAAAATCAAAACTATATGCTGATTTCCATTTTGGCTCTTATCCGACTTTGTGACGTAATAATCTTTAACACAATGGTAGTGCAGGAACCTTACACTATCATTGGCGTAGCAAGAATTTTGTAAAGGGCGGATGTACTTTTTGGTTTTATAACAGCCAGTGTGTGTGTGTGGTGATGAGGGAGGGGGGGGGAGGGACAAAATATGTTTAACGTTTTCATAACTCCAAAACGTAAAGTACAAGCAATTTTTTTTTTAATTAACGACGCCTCTAGAGCACATTGATTTTTATCTTATCATCAGGTATTGGACGTCTAACATATGGTCATTCTAACATATTTCTTTTAGAGGAAACCCGCTGCCGCCATATCGGCTACTATTTTCGATAAGCAGCAAGGGGTCTTTTATATGCACTTTCCCACAGACAGGACAGCACATACCACGGCCTTTGATAAACCAGTTGTGGACCACTAGTTGGAAAGGAAAATAGCCCAAATTGCAAATGGGTCTAATGAGAAGGGTCGATCCGACGACCGACCGTTTCAAAGGTAGATAACACCAAAACGAAACAAAAACCAAAATGCCGTCATTAGAGTATATGTATGTTAATAGATAAAAACAAAACATATGGTGATAAACATATCTAAAAACACAAGATCATAACATATTATTTCTTCTACAAGCTTTAAAAATGGTTTATTGAAAACATATGGAAGCTATTCCTAGGTATAAAGCGTCACTATATAATATATTGTCATTGCTTTGGTGAAAAAAAAGTAGATTTACCAAAACAGCTGTTGTCTGTGGTTAGGTGAGTTAAAGAAATAGTTTTGGTTCTCATTATCTTTTTATTTTTAAAGTGGGTAGGATTGTAAGATTTTATGTTTGTTTTGTATTCTTTTTTATTAATCATCCAAGTGCGAGTTTTATTTGATTTTAGTTTTTTGCTTTGTTTGCATTATTTTCGACAAAGTTTGTATGCCAAATACCGTAATATATTTAATTTATCAGGCGCGGATCCATGATTTCTGAAAGGGGGTGGTCCAAATGAGAATTTCTGAAAAGGGGTGGGGTCCAAAAGTGAGGAGTGAATAGAAATGGGGACACTTTTTTTTAATTTTCTCCTCCTTCCACTCGGTGAAAGGTAAAACAAAAATCATGAATGGGGTGGGGGTGCTGAACCCCTGGGTCGGCTACCGTTTATGTTTGGGACACCCAGCGTTTTGAAGAAAACTTATTCCCTCCTCTTTATCCTTTCTTCACCCCACCTGTTTTTCTCTCCTGGTATATATCCTGTTTTTCCTTTTACCCTACTATATCTAACCTTTCATTAATACTCTTTCAAAACAGAACAATCTATTTTATTTTTAATCGATCACATTTGTATGCATGTTCCTGTAAATGTATTTTTATCATGTGTAGATGTATGTATGTATGTATGTATGTGTATATATGTATGTATCTATTTGTGTGTGCATATACATGTATAAATATTCATATATTATATTATTTATGTGTTAATATGCAACCTATTATACACATATTGTAAAACAGAGATTTACGCCTTCCCAACCTTGACTTTGCTTTGTTCTGGGAACACTAATAAAATATTATTATTATTATTTACTTCAATTGTTTACTTCTAGTAAATTACTTTTGTATGTAGATAGATAAGGGTATGCTTTTTTTTAAATGTAATACATTTCAACACAAATATTTGTTTACGATCTTGTGCAACTATGATATGGTGATGGAAGGATCATTAAATTGTCTGATTTTAATTTGTAATAAGAGAAAGGGCATGGTTATAAATAATGGTCGTGATACATCTTTAATCAAAACTGAAATGGAAAGCACAATAAAAATAGGATTTTTAATTGGACTATTACAATTTCAGGGACTGATCCAAGGTTTATGAAAGTGGGGCGCAATCTTGAATTTGTGAAATATACATAAGAGGTAAATTGCACAAAAGAGAGAGGAGAGTGGGTTTTAAATGAAGCCCTCCCTTTTTAGATCCATGGATAATCGGTTTCCCAAGATTCTACGATTTCTGTTTTTATTTAAAAGACACGCAAGAAAATTTTATTTAAACAATAAATAGTATATTGAATTATTTATATGAGATGAGGGGAGGATCCAAATAATCAACTGTTCATATTGTCAATGCATTCTTATAAAAAAAACAGGCCCGTATTAGCCGGGTGGAGGTAAGGGAGCTGAGCCCCATTTTTTTCACCAGTTTTTATTTCGAGTATAGATTCCCATTTTCTCACAACAGATTTTATACATATAAAAATGAGCCCTCCCCCCACTTTGAAAAATGAACCCCTAACTATGAAAATCCGTCCTACGGGCCTAGGAAATACACAGGAGATTGCCTCTCCCCCTATCCAGGTTCTAACTGAACATAATTACTAGTAATCGTGTTTGTCGCATGTTTAATAAAAATGATATTCCAGACATTTTGCAATCAGTCAGGTAAGTTGCCCATCTGTCAAACTACAAGCGAGTAGCGGTGTTAATGACTTAACAGCTTCATCTTTCTCATTTCACGAATAAGCAATGGCGGACCCAGTATAATTTTCACAATATTGTTAAAATAATTTTCACATGACACTCGATGTCATAGATCTCAAAATTTATTTTTGCATCCACTCCCCACTTCCTGGGTCCATTGCTAGCAGGCCACCCAATTCATTTGCCTTATATAAAAATAATAATAAATTATACAAAATCAATTAAAAATATAAATAAACAAATAAATAAATAAAAAAAATATATAATGATGATGATGATAATAAAATAAATAAAGATACTAATTTTTTTTCCCTATTTTGCTTCTGTTCAATTCCATATTTTAACGGTTTTATTTTAATCGTAGTTTTTCAATCATATATAGCATTAGCCACTACAATAAATAAGGCAAAGAGAAAAAGAAAAGAAAATTGTTTGTTCAACGATACACCAGCATGTCAGTGGTAGGTGTCAGCACACTGTATTTGGGTCACAGAAGAAACCCGCGACCACAACATAGGCTACTCTTTTCGGTTATCAGCGATTGGTCGTTATATACACTTTTCTACAGACCTGGCACACAGTGGCTGGATCGTAACAAGGCAAACATGATCCAGTGACGGGTCTAGAAGGAGGTCCCAGGGTCCGGGTCCCCCCAATTTATTTTAACGTTTATGAATCAGGCATTATATTATTGACCTCCAATAGCCAATGTTTACATTTGTGCTGGGGGTTCGTTAAATAAATAAATAAATATATGTGAAGCGCCACAAGAAAAGGTACGTCGCCGCGGCTTTGTTGATTCCGAGTAAAACGCGATTTAAAAATGCCGCGTAATTT
>JAULBS010095522.1:0-16778 GCA_032355785.1 Symmetromphalus regularis | reverse complement strand
TGGTAGAAAAATAGCCATGATTGTAGATAATTGCCCAGCCCACCCTAAAACAAAAGGTCTGAAAGCTATTGAGCTAATCTTTTTGCCACCTAACACAACCAGTCAAACACAGCCCGTGGATCAAGGCATGATAAATAACATGAAAAGCCATTACAAATCACTTGTGATCATGAAGCAACTCGACGCAGCAGACAGAGACATACTAATTACGGTTCTGGACGCAATGTATTTGATGCAGCAGTCTTGGCGTAAGGTAACACAAAAAACAGTAGCCAATTGTTTCTGTCACGCCAAGTTTATTCCCAGTTGTAATGATGAACCGACTGTGAATGAAGATGAAGACGACGAATCGGATGAAGACTTGCCTCTGGCATGCCTGGCTGAACTCGGTATCAGAGATATCCAGCAATTCATCCGTGCAGAATATGATATACCAACATGTACAGTGTCAAAGGATGACAACACACTCGAGGATGTGCTTCTTGCCAGAAACCCGGATGCAGATAATAATGATGAGATGGATGATGAGATGGAAGGTGGCACTGAACAAGATATCGAAGAACCTAGTGTGAGTGAAGTTCTTGAAGCCTGCAATATCCTACAAGGATATTTCCAAATACAAGAGGGAAGGGAATTCATTCTGGATCAGATAGGTTCTGTGCCAAACAAGCTGTGATTACTGACTTTTTCAAAACATAACTTTGTAACAATAGCATTGATGTTCTAGTTTTATATAATTATTTTCTATTATATAATTGTGTCAATCATATTCCATATTTTATTTAACGAACTTGTGAAAGATGACTAAAATTGTTGTTCCAAAAAAATTGTGATTACGGACTTTTTCAAAACAGTTTTATATATTTTCTGTTATATAATTGTGTCAATCTTTCGTGTGATATTCCATATTTTATAAACTTTGTCAAAATGCAGCTTAATAAAAGACGTATTTTAAAATCAATAAATATTTCTAGAAACAGATTTTTAATGTGTTTGTTATTTTGTTTAATTTACGATGATTAATTGTTATAAATGTACATGTATATCTAATCCGACATCTGACAGCGACTTTGTTACACCCGAGTCATTCCGACAATCTTGCCCCAGCCGTTTACGGAAATATGCGACGTTGTCCGATTAATCGTTGCTACAGAAGCACCCGACATCGGCCGAATGCATGTTTCGAACTACCTGATAGGTCGAACAGATTTTAATGCACCAACAGTGTTCGACCCAATGAATTCTTCTGTATATATATATATCAAATATAAAACTACTATAACTTTTAACCTAATTTTGGGTGGGTTTTTTTACTATGCTATCATGTAAACCCAGTAAAGTTTAACTGGTTCTCTTTAAACTGGCATTTATGTTTAAAACAATCACAATTTCAAAGTTGTGTCTAGTAACAGTGTATTAGCTCTCTACACAATTCTTGCAATTTAGCTGTTTATGCCAGATTCCATACAGAATTATTTTTTTATAAACAGATATTGATTTAATGTGGACAAAACTCTTTAATAAATGCAGACCAAGTGGACTCAATTATCATCTTAGAACATAGTTTTTGTTTATCTTCAAAATGACTGTGAATGTGGCATGAACCGTAACTCTGTGTGTAATCTTTCTGAAATGGTGCTTTGTGTAAACTGACACATTTTTAGCTCACTAAGACACTAAATAAACACAATGTTTTGACATTGTAGTCTATTACCGTATTTGACCGGGAATAAGCCCATGCCTTGGAATAAGCCCACCTCAATTTTTAAGACATTAAACAAAATTAGGCCCATATCCGTGAATAAGTCCATCCCTAAAATTTCACGATTTTTGCTGCCATAAAAAAATGCTACTTTGTGATAAGAAAAACAGCATGTCATAATATGCCATCAGTCAACGTCATGTTTGGTTGAGATGAAATAAAATAAAACATTGTTCTTCTTATTATCCTTGTTCAGGCGCGGTTGCAGGATTTCTTGAAGGGGGGTACAGTGATGAGTGAATAAGACTGGAGCGAGGGAAAGGTCAGAAAATGTAAAAAAAAAAAGAAAAAAAAAAGGGGGTGTTCCGGACACCCCTCTGGATCCGCTACTGTTGTTGGAAATTATTTATATTACAAGTGTACAATAAAACATTATTTTATAGTTGTAACATTAGTTTTAGCTTTTAGAAACCATTTGTTTTCATTTACTGTTGGCTGTGTTTCTTTTATCTGCCAAGGCCAAGTTAAAATGGCTAACAAAGGAAATGTCAGTTTCATCATGAATCGCATGTGTATCTTGCTTTGATCAAAGCCAATAAGCTCCTGGTTGTTCGAAAAATATCACATGGTAATAAGGCAGGACAGAGAATGAGAAAAACAGCTAAAAAGTTTTTTAAATGTAAACAGATAGGTACATTTCAATGAAAACCAACAAGAATGCACATTTCCTTTCATTTGTGATGTTTTTTTGCGAGGGAGAGAAGATGGCGATCTGGGGAAGGAACTTTTTCTGAAATACAGAGGGAAATGGTGCATTCTGGTGAACTCTGAGTATCCTTTTCCTCCAAACAAATTCCACTTAAATTTGTTTTTGGCCGTCTTATCAATTTATTTTATATTATCCATATCCCCGTCGCCGAATTCCATTGAATCAAATTGTCTAAAACACGAATTTTACGAGCTATGGTCACGTTGCGGAGACAAGCTTATTAGGCGCAGCCATGTTGGATTTCCATGTGACTGCTTTCGACTAATAAGAGCCCAGAGTTCCTCTGTACTTCACAATTTTCCGTAGAACGTCGGATATGGCCGAAGCGATCCGCGGGAAACTGAAGAAAAGTGTGATCGTTCACAGAATACCGAGTACCGACCGCTCACTTGTTTTTCACGGGAGCTTTTTTAAAACTATTTTTTTCTATTTTCCGCAAAACATTTCTGCCTGAGATTGGGCTTTTTTCATTGCTTAGAAGAGAAACGGCCAAAACAAATGGACCTCATGTCCCTCAAAATTATCTAGGCGTTTCACAAGATCGATCATGCGGAGATAAAATCCGCATAATTCCATGGACAATTCTCACCCCTAAATAAGATTGACAGTTCAGGGTACACAACAGTTAATTAACCCACGTTGGTCGTTTCATTTGTGATTGTCATTAAAATACCAATTAAGAAAAAATATCAGTTTTATGAGGTGGATACTCATTAGATAGACATATCGCGATACATGAAACCATACCAGGGTATGTATTGTGCTTGGAAAGTATTGCAATTTATCTACTAACCCTCCACCCACCAAGTTTAATTCTGACGTGTGGATTGCGGTTCATCAAAGGGTCAAATCTGATTCAAGAATACATTGTTTTAATTTAGAACTGATACAGAGCTCACTGATGAGCTGTGAACTTGGCGGACATGTACTGTCTTGTGGGTGGGATATATCGAGATCATGGCATATCAGTCATTTAAGCCTGTACTGGATTGGTTGAATATTTGTCAGTATTAATTAATGGGTGTTGAAGAATTTTCCTCCTTTTACAAATTGATTAACAAAATAGTATTACTCATCAAAGAAAAAAACCCATTGTTAAAAACAATCTTGGGATGACATGCCCCTAACTGTTTTACATTATTTAATATTGCTTTTGTTTTCTTCATGTTAGAAAAATATTAAAAGTATTGTCTTTTTTTCATTATTTTTAAATATTTATATTTTCTAATAATAATGAAGTTCATTACCAAACCAAATGTATTAAAATGATAGTAATGCTAACATTAAGTAATCACCATTCTGAAGCAGGACAATGCTTTTATGAAGTTTTCCTTTCCTTCCTGATTCATTGTCTTTCTCTAGTGAACAGGCCACCAGCCCGTGAATAAGCCCATCCCCCACTGAGCGGCAAACAAACTTCTTTACCCCCCTGGGCTTATTCCCGGTGAAATATGGTATGTAGTAAATTTTGTTTAGTTATATTGCACATATAGTATGTAATTCTACATATACACTGTATGTTTTCCAAGTAAACAGTCATGTGTATGTACAGATTCTATTTCACTTAGCATAGCACTAGATTGTTATCAGGTTATTAATAAAAATAAAACCCTTAACCTTTTTCTAAGTATGGTTGTTACAGGAGAATGGCAGTTATTTGCCTTGGATGCTTCATGGACATCAGCATTATAAGTATTAAAATGTTTTATATCATTCTAAAATGGCTATGATATTTGAATTTTATTTTATTGTTTTTTTAATAGGTGATGATTTTGCTGTGATTCAGCAGGAAATTATTATGATGAAAGATTGTAAACATTCAAACATTGTGGCGTACTATGGAAGTTATCTCAGGTATACTGTCATGTGATAGGAATTTGTTTTTAGCCCATTAACCAATCAGTGTTCAGTTGTTAGTTCATTAGTAGAACTATTGTTAATACATTTATGTGCCTATGGTACAGATGTAATCTGTTTATTTAATGACCCCTCCTCTCCCCACCTAAAACACAGAAGTAAATTGGGGGTCCATACATAATCAATTTCATAGGCCATTAGTACAATTTGTAACCCCATTGATAAGCTTTGTGTACAAGGATTTTTTCTTTAATTAGCTTAATATACAATTGATAAGTCAATAGAGCATCCAGATTTCAAGTAAACCAGACATTAAATATCTGGGTTATCCATATTCCTAATTTCAAGATAAATTTTATTGGGGACCTTTTAGATTTTTAATGTCTGGAGAAGCACTTTTCAAAGGTTTTGTTTTCATATTGGTTGGAGAAGATTATTTTTATTTGGGTCTTTCCTAAAAGAGATATTTAGGATGAGATATGGACATATAAAAAGTTATTTAACTGAGAATTGAGAAATAGGAGAATACTTCATTGGGTTTTATTGTTTTGATTTTAGGAGGGAAAAACTTTGGATTGCTATGGAGTTTTGTGGAGGAGGTTCTATGCAAGACATTTATCACAGTAAGAATTTTGTGATTTTGCTTGAGTTTTCTGAATGTGAAACCTTTTTTTTTGTTGTTATTTTTGTTCAAATATATATTTTTTGCATGTTATTTAATTTGTGGATATGCTCTTATTATGCAGTATTATCCTTAAAATTTATAAAAGTATATTTACTTTCCATTATGCCTGAGTCATTGACGATACATAAATAACATATACAGTATTATATTTTAATCTTTTGTGTTTACTGAACATAATTTGATTTCAGTAACTGGGCCATTGCAAGAGCCACAGATTGCTTTCTTGTGCAGAGAGACACTCAAAGGTTTAAAATACCTCCACAGCAGAAATAAAATGCACAGAGACATTAAGGTATGGTCTTACATATTATAATTCTTTTCTTCCTCTGTTATTGTAGGTCTGATTTCTTGAAATAGGAAAAAACCTTTTTTTGAATTACATCTTAAAATGTCAAGAATGTTTGGATTGTTTTAACATTTGATCTTATTTTGATGCATAACTGAACAGCCAAATTTGATGCCAAATCCATGTAAATTATTTGATGTAACCTGTGCAATTTTAATTCTAAATTGTGTTATAAATTATTTTTAATACATGCATATGTTTTTGGGTTTTTTCTAATCAGGGTGCTAATATTCTACTCACTGAAGAAGGCGATGTCAAATTAGGTAAGAAAAATAATTTGTGTCTTTTCTTTCTATCATACTTGTTGTTTCTTGATTCAACATCAGATCAGTTAAACAAAAACCTGGTATATGCTGTCCCACATGTGACAAAGTACATATATAAGACCTTTTCTTAGTACTCAGACTTTAGAATTAGAGTAATTTCTATAACAATACTGGGTTTCTGTTATAGATTACCGTATTGTTTCTATTTATAGCACACGGGTGCAATGCAAAATGCAAAATGGGCGTGCTAATTAGAGTACTAAACAACATTTTGTAATACGTGTTAAAAATCCATTCTGTCGCCCAGTGGGAACATTTTACATGTATACCGGCAGGAAACGGATCTTTTCACAGGGTATTTAGTAAACAGTTACACCAAACAAAAAATGGCGTCTTCAAAAACATCACGAATTTACGAAGTCTGTTATTCTCTTAAACACTTATAAAAAATTTAATCGCAGGCGTTCTACGAAAAATAGGTAATTGAAAGGGCATTTGGAATATGGAAACAATCAGGCATTCAGCTGATATGCTTACAGATCATACATTATTCATTGCAAGTCAGCAGTCAGGTACAAGCCAGTTTTACTATTTTTAGGGCGCCATTTCTCATGAAAATGGGGGGGGGCTTATATTGGGGGTGTGATCTAAATAGAAACAATACAGTTTGTGTCACAAATGATACATGTTTGACACTTTAATAGCCATTGATTAAACATGTAGTATGGTTTTATTAAACAAACAGTATTTTCCTATAGTTTCACAACTGCTTCAAATTTGCAGTATGTCCAGTTTTTTTATTCCTTTTATTCTCTGTCCTTTTATGTATGTACTTTGATATCTTAAACGAGCTATTTATGTCCAAAGTCATTAAAATGTTCAACAACAAAGGAGCATTTGTTTTTGTTTTGGACATAGCATTTTGTTGTGTAAATCGTTTGTTTTTTCTATCAACATTTGTTTAGATTGATTATATTTCAACATGATAGATTCAATTTTAACTAAACTTTTATCATGATGGTGTTATGTGGTGTTATAGTAATAGTAATGTTAATTTGTTTTTTAGCTGACTTTGGAGTGTCGGCCCAAATTACAGCTACAATGTGCAAAAGAAAGTCTTTCATTGGAACACCATACTGGTGAGTAACCATTTTTTTTTTATACCAGTTATATGCTTTCATAGTTACTTAAAAAAACAAAATTACATGTTGCCAGTTCAGGATAGGGGCTGTTCAACAACTGAATAGAGAGGCTGTTATGGATTGCATTATGTTTGCTTTCAGTGTGTTAAAATTTTTTATAAAGGGTGGGTTGGAGGGGTGAAATAAGGCCTGATTTTACATTACAACATTCAGTTTGTGCGTAGGTAGTCTTAGAAATAAAAGCAAATAAATTTTTAATTCAGTGGCATGTATTCTTAACTACAAATTTTGTGGTTAATATTGACATCCAATAGCCGATGATAAGATAAAAATCAATGTGCTGAAGAGGCGTCATTAAATAAAACAAACTTTACTTTGTATTTCATTGTTTTCTCAGGATGGCTCCAGAAGTAGCTGCAGTTGAAAGAAAAGGAGGATACAATCAGCAGTGTGATATCTGGGCTGTTGGTATCACTGCTATAGAGTTTGCAGAGTTGCAACCACCAATGTTTGACTTGCATCCAATGAGGTGGGTTTTGTCCAGTAAATTATCGTTTGCATACTTTGTCTTCTAACGAAGAATCCTTGATGCAGTCAAACCTGTCTTCCATAGCCTCACTAGAGAGGAACACAAAGAGGCATCATAAGACAGGTGGCAGCTTAATACATATTATATTGTACTATGTGGGATTAGAGTAAATAAAGATAATCCTTTAAAATAGTTGGCAGCTTATTACAGGTGCCCAAATGAGCAGGTTTGGTTGGATTAACAAAGCCTGAGTGTGAGAGTATGTCATGTTTGTATGTGTTAAACATGCTTTTCATTATCAAAATAAATCACTTTATTTATAAATATTGTATTATTATTTTTCTTGTTACAGAGCTCTGTTTTTGATGTCAAAAAGTGGATTCAAACCACCACAGCTCAAGGATAAAAACAAATGGTAGGTTCTATAATTTATTAGCCTTCCAGGATGAAAGAATATAATGCATGGTATTCATTAAAAGAAATTATCTCAACCTGTATGGTAGTTGATAGGTTAATAAGTGCTAGATGTTCGTTTTAGTGATTTTACAAATGAACAAACAAGTCAAACCAGACTGAGTTGCCAGTAGTGAACCAGTACAGTAATATATATTACAATAAGATTAGAGCGAGTTAACAGTAATTAGGAATCTCATGCTACCTGAATTTCCTGGAAAATTCTGAAAATAATATCCAATCTTTACGTTGTGATTTGTATAGATTTTCATTTGGTAGCAGTTGTTGGTATAAGAAATAATTTTGTTTTTAAGTTGTGAATTTTTAGATATTTTCCTCTGGTTGCAGTTGTTAGTATGAAAAGTAATTTTGTTATTTCAGGAGTCCTGTGTTTCAACACTTTGTAAAGGTATCTCTGACAAAAAATCCAAAGCGAAGACCATCAGCTAGTAAATTACTAGAAGTGAGTGTTTACTCTTGATACAACTTCTGTGTCTTCAACTTCTTTAATACAGTTAGAAATGAAATTTCACAACTGAAAGAAGTATTGAAATAAGCATAGAGCCTGGTATCCCATTTAGAGGTTATTCATTCTTATGTACTAATATTTTTATATATATATATATATATATCTCTCTTTTTTTTTTAATAAAACAAAACTGACATTTCAATTGAGAGTTTTATTAGGAATGATTTTCCATTCTCGACTTTACAAACTTGAGTAACCTCAATGACCATTCTCAACCAATGTAATCATTTCTTTGGATTCAAAAATATAACCAAATAATTCCAGTTGTATTTGATTTTTTTAAAGAAAATAATTATATTTATATAATTGTAACAAATAACTAAACTTTATGTCAACACAAATTTATGACATAGCACAAATGAGAAATATTAATAAATTTTATATAAAATATTTTATTTTTGATAATTCTGAATTTAAAATTTTTATGTATGTTTTTTGTAGCATCCATTCTTTCAAAGTGATCTCAGTCGCAGATTGACAAAAGAGTTACTGGAGAAATCTCGAAATCTCCCACAGCATTTTGACACAGTTGAAACAGATGATGAAGGAGTACGTTATTTGTCACACTCATTATGTATAGGTCTAGAAAAAATATTTCTTCTTTGGTAGGTTTCAAAACAAAGGAGTAGGTTCAATAAGAGACGTTTAAAGATCCACTAAATTTAATTTAAATCTACATTTTACAGATAAATAAAGGTCTCAATTTTGTAGCGTGACATATTTTTCCATACTATGAATTTTTAAATTTCATAATTGTGATGTCAAAATGCTCAATTTATCCCCTGTTCAAAGTTTCAGAAATATATCAGCATTATTGTATTCAGTCTCCATTTTTAAAACATAAAATAATATTATAAAAATCAACCCACTTTGTTGAAATAAAGATTGAACATTCTTGTATTCCATTAAAAAAAAAAAAAAAATTGCCATTAAATAGATTTTTTTAATAAATATCTGGTTTGTATGATTATAAAAATTAATGTTTGTTCAGTTTTTGTCAAAAATGATACATTCTTATAATTATCTTTGTGTAATGAAAGTTTAGTTTTATTAAATTATTTATAGTTTCTGGAAGATGTGCCGAGAAGGATATCTTCCAAAAAGACTGCCAGACAAGCTCAAGCAACCAACAGTATTGAATTAACAGGTCAGTTTCAATGATTCCCTTTTACATTTAACTCATCAAATTCATTCAAGTGGTTTTTTAATTTCATCATATGATTTGGTGGTTCAGAAATGAAAATTTAAAACAGCTTCTTTATTTGTCAGTTTGTAGGTATTTCAGAGGTGGAAACAAAAATTCTAGAGGTAAGGGGAGGTTTCAAAGATATTTTAAAGATTTTTAATATTCACTGTTATTTATGATCAAATTATAATGTGAAATTTTTTTATAATTGCAGGCTAGGGCATTGTACAAAATAAATTGCGCTATAAATATTGTATGATTATATCTGATATAATGATATCTTTAATACGATTGTTGTGTCATGGATTTGTAGGTGTTTCCTTTGTTTTGTTGAAATTGACATCCTGGAGGTATCTCTAAAAGACCCATCACTGAAACTCACAACAAAAATAACATATTTCTAATTGTAATCCCAAGTTACCGCCTGTCACAAATTTTCTTATTTGTTACAATTTTATTGACTTAATACAAAAACACTATTTCTTTTAAAACTGTGATTTTATATCATAGGGAATATTTTCTAATTACATAACCTAAAGGGAACACGTTTGTCTTTGCATTACTTAAAATTAATACAGAAGTGATCAAAATGTTACTAAATGAAGCAATAATTTTCTAAGAAGCCAGTGTTATGCAATGAAATTATTGTTACTGTATATTTCAACTACAGCTCTTATATGGACCCAATAAACCCACGGCCACTCATAACTTAACAGAAAACAATATTTATAAATAGCAAAATTCAGATGTTGGTAGCTATGAATACTTCTAATGAGCTTAAGAGTAGTTTTTCTGTTGAATAAAATTTCAAAAATCATTTTTCAAAATGAGATTAAAATTTGAAATAGGTTTATTTTATGACATTTCTGTTTGCTATTTAGAATGCTGCATCTGATTAATTTATTACATAACATTTTTTATATTTTGTTTCCAGTGAATATGAATTTTGAGGCAGCCAAGGTAGGTGCATAAACGTTTGGAATATTTTTTATTCTCGTCCACTAAAACTGTTGAATCTTGTAATAGCATCAGATAACCATGCAGCAGTCTTGTCGTAGTTGCAGAAGTCTTTCTAAATGTTCTTTAGTCGTATCTGAGTATTTATTTTACTGAGAATACTTAACTCATCACATTCTTAAAGTAGCATTATCAAAATTTAAATATGTTTCTTTATTATCATAAAAAAAATATATTTTAATTAACTTAAATGATGTTTGGAAAATAACTATTTCTCATTATTGTAATTATTAAAATCATAATGTATCATTTTTAGTTATCTTTGGTAAAATGATGTTTTAGAAATGGTATTTGACAATGGATAAAAATTGTGCAGATTTGTTTTGTGTGTGTGATTATAGCTGAAAATACAGTTTTATACAAATGCTTAAAAACAAACAAATATATATATATATATATATATATTTGTTTGTTTTTAAGCATTTGTATGAAATGCTAATTTAATATGATAATGCTACTTTTGTTCCTGTACACTGTATTTTGTCTAAATAGGAATCAGAAATCTGAAAAACACAATTGATTTCTGGGTCCTACATTGACTTGGTACTTTAGAAACTAAATTTCTTGCTCTTTCAAATACTGTGTTAAATAGTGCTGCAAGAAACAAATTTTTAAGAATCCTACATGTTTGTATGCAATGATGAAGGCTAGTGCTGTTCCTAATCGGGGAACTGCGGTAGATTTGGAGACTAGCATGTCAACTTAGACATTTTTTGAACAAGTTTTTTTTTATCTACTTTGCATCTTTTATTAAATTTTAATAGTTATTTGGTAATACTAATACTGTTTATACAAATTAGCATGTTTAAAAGGATATTCCATATGAAAAACAAATTTGTATGGGTGAGTTAATATGGGAGACACCTTTTTTAGATGTACATATAATGCACAGAGGATATAAAATGAGCTGTCATTTATTATCAAATTATTTTGTGAGTGACATTAATTTGATATTCAATTTATTAACCATGACAGTTTTAATTATTCCAGTCTTTAAACTTCCATTGTACACAACTGTTTAGAAATACGTTATGGATGACTTTATGTTGTATTTTGGCCTAGTTGTAATGATGTCATATTTAGTATAGGTAAGCTCATTTTTGTAGTTTCTTAGTGAGAAAATATTAACAAATATGTTCCCAATTATGACTGCCTGCTGGGGTAGTAAATATCCCTTCCACATTCCATACTGTTTTTCCTTTGGAATATTCTTATTAATAACTACTATATAGTCATGCATATGTTATATACTTATATACTTATTTCTAATTTGCATACAATTTACTTATTGCACATTTCTGTTCTATACTTGCTTGTCATATTTAACCTTTAGACTACTGGATTAATTTCAGTTAAAATCAGATTTAATGTATATCATATCACTTGACTACATGTATTATGATTATAAATTAAAAATATACAAAATATAAATATTAAAAGATATTTGATTTAGTATTTCACTAAAAAATTCACTCGGCATCCAACTGTTTGTGAATATTGTGATGAAACCCTGTAGAAAACAAAATATTTCAATAAGCAAGACTTCATGATTTTAAGACAGTCAAATTTATAGGGGTGAGAATTGTCCACGGATCCACATAATTCCGCAGATTTTATTTCCCCAGGATCAATCTTGTGAATCGCCTAAATCGGATGAGATAATTCTGAGGAGGGTGAGGTCCATTTTGTTTGGCCGTTTCTCTTCTAAGGAACGAAAAAAGCCCGATCTCAGGCAGAAATGTTTTCTAGAAAATAAAAAATAGTTTTGAAATAGCTCCCGTGAAAAACAAGTGAGTGGTCGGCACTCGGTATTCTGTGAACGATCACGCTTTACTTCAGTTTACCGTAGATCACTTCGGCCATATTCGACATTCTACAGAAAATTGCGAAGCACAGAAGATCTCTGGGCTCTTATTGGTAGAAAGCAGTCACATGGATATCCAACATGGCTGCGCCCATAAGCTTGTCTCGGCAACGTGACCAAAGCTTGTAAAATTCGCGTTAGAGACAATTTGTTTCAATGGAATTTGGTGACTGGGATATGGATGATATGAAATAAATTGATAAGACAGGCAAAAACAAATTTAAGTGGAATTTGTTAGAGGAAAAGGACCCTCAAAGTTCATCAGAATGCATCATTTTCCTCTGTATATCAGAAAAAGTTCCTACCAAGGGATGGGGCACCACCCCCTCCCAAAACCACCCAGGATCGTCAGCTTTGCTCCCTCACAAAAAATGAACGTTTTGGCTTTGTAATCTTAAAAACATCCCAAATGAAAAGAAATGTGCATTCTTGTTGGTTTTCCATGAAATGTACCTCTCTGTTTACATTAAAAAAAATTCAGCTGTTTTTCTCATTTGCCATTCTCAGCCCTGAATTTACCAGTAAATTACTTAAACTGTCACATAATTTTTTAATATTTTTTTTGCCAGTAAATTGCTTGTTTAAATTAAGTATCAGTCAATATCTCACTGAAAATAAAAAATCTTGAACAGACATTTTAATTCCAAAATGAGGTTACTAGTTTTTTTTAGCATTTTTGGTTTTGGTTCTCTAAAAACTGAGAAAATTTAATTATTCACACTGACACATGAATATTTATCAAGTTCTAAATCAGTAGTCTAAAGTTTAAGCATGCTGTACCTAGAAACTAATCAATGATATTTATTACAGGCGGCAGAAGTTTATGAGCTTGCTCAGCCCTGGGAATCGCCAGATGGCAAAGTAATTTCTTTCTCTGTAATGTTTATAAAATCACAGCTAAAGAATCTTGAATAAATACTGTCTGTCTATACATGGACATGAATTTAAACTTGCTTACATCAGAACTGTACAAACGTGCTCCAAATGAGATCAAACATCGCTTGCTGGTGGCTTGGTTGGTTGTACTTACACACATTTTCTTGCTTATACCGAATTAAGATTCAGTCATGCTGTCCTGAACTTGTACTTCACATGCTATTAAAACCAGTACTGTCACCAGTTCTATAGTGCTTATTCTATCATACTTTAGTCTGGTAGGTACTGGGATCAAATCTCATTCAAGGTATAGTGTTTTCCAGCCTGCAATCAGCAGGTTTCATCTCCTACTAACACTGACCTCTATCCTGGACAGACATCATGTAGGAAGCTAGAGTTATGTGCCCAGGACAGCATGATTAAAATATATTTTACCAAACCAAAGCCACTTAGATATGTCGTATCATTATTCAAATACATGTATTTCAACATGAGCCTTAGTGTCCAGTGGTAGGACGTCGGAATCTCAAGCTAAAGACATTGTTTCAAAACCTGTCAGAGGCTAGCTCACACTGACTGTTAAAACTACTAAATGTTTGACATCCAATAGTGTATGAATATTCTTTATGGGTGTTGTCAAACAAAACTAAAATAGCATATCAGCATTTAACACCCACCTGCTCATAATGGTCATGTTTATTATATCCTATGGGTGGCCAGGGATTGAAACTAACATTCAAGGTAAGTAGACATTTTGACTGTATAGTTTTCAATTGTTTTTAAATATATTTACAAAACACATCACCATCTCCTAATACAAGACTTTTGTATTAACACCCACCTGCTCATAATGGTCATGTTTATTATATCCCATGTGTAGCCAGGGCTTGAAACTAATATTCAAGGTAAATAGACATTTTGACTGTATAGTTGTCAATTGTTTTTAAATATATTTACAAAACATGTTAGATCATATGTTATTAAAAGTTAGTTACTGCATTGGCATGCTATTGAATGTGTTGTTTTGTAATAAATGTCTTCTGGTTATTTGTGTTTATATTTGAATTTCCATGAAGGCAGAACATTTATTATATCTAAAGCTATAAATAACAACTATATATTAGTTTAAATTTGTTTGTTTATGTATATTTTGTTTTTATGTTCCTTCTGATTTAGTGACCCATTAGTCAACTAAAATTATGATAATAGGCAACAAATAAAAGTATTAGGCCTAAATGTTCAAAAAAAGATATAATTATATGGTGTCAAATTTGAATGAATAAATCATTCAATATTTCCAGGCTGATCTTTTCATAAAGGCACATTATCTATCCAAAAACTACTACATGTATATTGTTGTTGTATTTTGTCAAAAAGATATATGTGTGTATGTGTACGTATATATATATATATATATATATTTGTTATTATAATGTTACTGTTACAGGAAGATCGCTATGATACAGCAAGGCCATGGCCAGATGATGACCTTTCCAAAAAGTGAGTTTTTTAAACATTCCATCATTTATTTTGTTTTTTTACTTATTGGTGGTCATTCTGTTAGTATTCCTGGAGACAGTTCTATACAGTAACTTTTGTAACTTTATATTATTACTTTTTCACTTATTAGAGGTCAAATTCAGTGAAAATTTTGTGTGTAGGTATACTGTAGAAAATAGAGATTACTTTAATTCTGGAAATTCTCATTTACAATCAGTTTATCAGAGATGAGAAGGTTTTGTGACTATATCACTAATTAAAATGAAAGTTCTCTCTTTATAACTTGCTATTAAAGCCTCTTCCAGCGGTAATGAAGATGAATGGAGCATATTAATTCATCTTTATTGTTTAGTGTTTTTGGTTTTAACTTTATTGTAGTTTAAATTTAAAGTTTAATATTTTGTTATAGAATGAAATTAATTTTTTTAAATAAATCATAATTTTATATTTTTAATTTCTAAAATTTGCTAGAAAAAATGAGTGTTGTGTCTCAAATAAGTGCCAAGTCTTCGAATAAGCATTTGGTTGCTTTTTAGAGTAATTATGGTTTATCTGTAACAATTTTTAAAAACTTTTTCAGTATTTGATAATTATATAATATTGGCAGTACATGGTCATGTACCTAAAAACTTGATATTTGAAATCCAGATTAAAGGTTTAAGGACTTTAATACCAAACAAACTGCATGTAGTTAAAGTTCCCAGTGTATGCTTATGAAAGTTTTATAATATGATGTACCAAAATTTTCACTTTATTTGTACATGTACTGGTAGTAGTTACTAGTAGTATTTTTATTATTATTCATTGTTGAAGTCTAAAAAGAAATTTGTTTTTGTAAAATCAGTCTATTTTGATTTATTTAATGAAATCTGTGCATTTATAATGTTTTTAAATTTTATACAGATGGTTTAATATTAGAATTTTGATTAAATCTGAACACATAATGTTTGACTTTTTGAAAAACACTTATCATGTCAAAGAATATTTTCAATAATTTTGGAGGACTAGATTTCAAACAAAATGTTTAAAAAGCATACTTCTTTTTAGACTTTGTTATCCAGGCTATATGATTTTTTAACTTAATATTTAATGTCCATGATCAGCTCCTTATTTCCAGACTTGGTATCATAAATATTACACTTTATTATTACAAGTTATTGTTATGACATAACATGTTTTGTTATTGTTTACTTATGATGTCACATGTCTATTGTTTCAGACTTATTCATTGTACCCATTGAAAGACTGATTATATCACATCACAATCATATTTTTCCATTTCAGTAAAATTGACATATTCAGTATCTCTGAAGGCTTTGGCTGCCTCTGAAAACCATTATTTTCTGTAGCTTTATGCATTTGTGGAGATAAAAATAAAATTATCATAAGTTTTATACAAAATTTGTAGAATTTGTTTGAAAATTGTTTTATTTATTTCAGAATTGTCCACTGAATATTCTTTGTTCTTTTTATTTATATATATATATTACTAGTGTTATGTCTACTGAGCATGTTTGAATGTGATTGTTGGCTATGAAGCATTGCTATTTGAGAGATAGTATCAGAAAAAAAGTTATGTTTTAATGCATTACAGTGAGATTGCATTTGTTAAAAGGGTGTCTGCTATATGATGTTAAAAGATTATCTACACTGAAGTTTGGGTTTTTGTTTCTCTCTCAGGTGTTGAATTTCATGATGGTACCACAGCATTTGGTACCACACTTCATTAAGACTTTTTACATTTTCACTTGGCACCAAAACAATAATTGCCATACCTTTTAAATAACACATTTCAACAGCAACAGGCAACAATATTTTAATTAACAAACATGTCGATATGATACTTATAGAGGATTTTGAAGTATATTATAATAAGAATTTTGGAAACTGATAAAATTAAAAGTTTGTTAAAGGTAAATGTGATCATTTCTTATTTTATTTTTAAAAGTATTTATTTGGCCTATAATTGATCCTTAGACCTGCAAGCCTGGAAATAAGTGGGTGGTCAAGGACATTGACCAGTACAAATTTGTCATTTTGGAAGATTTGACAGTCAC
>JAULBS010095511.1:0-16779 GCA_032355785.1 Symmetromphalus regularis | reverse complement strand
CATGTGCTCCACTCGTATCACTGTTAAACAGAAAAACACGTTAATGCAACAAGCACAGCTATGCTGTATTTTCAATCACTGTGTCACTCACAGAAAATATTCTAAATCATAAGCAGGAGTCAAAATATTACCTTCCTGACTGATTTTGCATGGCAAACATCATCTCTAGCAGGAAAATATCATCTTTAGCATGCAAATACCATCTCTAGCTGGCAAATATCATCTCTAGCTGGCAAATATCATCTCTAGTGGGCAAATACCATCTCTAGCTGGCAAATATCATCTCTAGCGGGCAAATATCTCTAGCTGACAAATATCATCTCTAGCTGGCAAATGTCATCTCTAGCAGGCAAATATCATCTCTAGCGGGCAAATACCATCTCTAGATGGCAAATATCATCTCTAGCTGGCAAATATCATCTCTAGCTGGCAAATATCATATCTAGCTGGCAAATATCTCTAGCTGGCAAATATCTCTAGCTGGCAAATATCTCTAGCTGGCAAACATCATCTCTAGCTGACAAATACCATCTCTAGCTGGCAAATATCTCTAGCGGGCAATTATCATCTCTAGCTGGCAAATATCATCTCTAGCTGGCAAATATCATCTCTAGCTGGCAAACATCATCTCTAGCTGGCAAATATCATCTCTAGCTGGCAAATATCATCTCTAGCTGGCAAATATAATCTCAAGCTGGCAAACATCATCTCTAGCTGGCAAATATCATCTCTAGCTGGCAAATATAATCTCTAGCTGGCAAACATCATCTCTAACTGGCAAATATCAGGGCTATAGATTGCACCAATTTCGCGACATGCCCAAAATACAGCTCGCCAAATTATAATTACTAGTATATAAAAAAAAATAATCATAATAAAGGAACAAAAAACACCTTGAACATATGTTAAGCAGTATACTTAATTATAAGAGTTATATCATTTAGAGTATGGCTTTAGTCAAACAATTACAGACATTACCGATCAGTATGTAAACTTAACTGGTTCCCACCTATTGGTTCCAAACAATCACTAAGAAACGAATTACTTTGCAGCACTTCAAACTTAAACCTGTTAACTTAAGTTAGTAGCCACTGCTAACAAATAACCACGTTGTGCCCAAATTAATGCAATCTAAAGCCCTGAATATTTTAATCTGCAAATATTTTTATCCCAATGGACCAGCAATAATTTTACTACTGTGTAAAATATATTTATATCATGTTGATAATGAAACATACTTCTTTTACAGTATGCAACATTGACCATATATGTTATTTAGATGCACAAAACCCATAAAAAAGTTCATTTTTCACAAATTGTTTTCTACTATGAATCAACAATATTCTCCATGTCTGACAGCACAGTACTGCATCTGACAGAAACAATATTTCTACCGGGTACTCATTCCCGGCACATGCATAAGACCCAGGGTGACAAAGACCCATCAATTCAAAATATATAATAGTGCTATATTAATGTTGTTGTAAGGGTGTGAAAGTACATTAAAAAATGCAAATTATGGACATGTTGAGTTTTGTGAGAACACTGCTTAATTATTAACTTACAGCGGCAGACCAAGAGAAAATGCAAACTGAAGATTACTGTCACATTTGTTGTCATCGCCACACTCTTTGTGAAAGTCAACCTGTCAAAAATAAAACAAATTCAGAAAAATGTGACGATATTTACTTAAGAATATTTAAAGAAGCTGCAAACGGAAAAGATGAATGTTTTACCCTAATGCATATAAATATAATTAGATGAGAAAAGCATCAAGAATATGATAGTTGAAATGTAAAAAAGGAAAAGTCATTTTCACCCAGAGCACTGTTTAGCCTGTCCAGAAGAATGACCTGAGAAGTTTACAATGCTTTCATGAAAATTAAATGTTGATTGTGGGAGAAGAATGGAGGACAAAAAAGATAAAATTGCTGTTTTTAGATAATCATTTTGTTTGTTTCATCCGACATATACTAAAGACATATCGACAAAGACTTCAACTATAAAATATGTTTACCATAGCAATAATGGATGTTTGAACTATAAAAAAGGTTTACCGTAGCAATAATGGATGTTTGAACTATAAAAAAGGTTTACTGTAGCAATAACAGATGTTGAACAATAAAAAGGTTTACCGTATCAATAACGGATGTTGAACTATAAAAAGGTTTACTGTAGCAATAATGGATGTTGAACTATAAAATAGGTTTACTGTAGCAATAACAGATGTTGAACTATAAAAATGTTTACTGTAGCAATAACGGATGATGAACTATAAAAAGATTTAGTGTAGCAATAACAGATGTTGAACTATAAAAAAGATTTACTGTAGCAATAACAGATGTTGAACTATAAAAATGTTTACTGTATCAATAATGAATGTTAAACTATAAAAAGGTTTACCGTAGCAATAATGGATGTTGAACTATAAAATAGGTTACTGTAGCAATAACGGATGTTGAACTATAAAAAGGTTTACCATACCAATAACGGATTTTGAACTATAAAAAGGTTTACCATACCAATAACAGATGTTGAACTATAAAAAGGATTACTGTAGCAATAACATATGTTGAACTATAAAAAGGTTTACCGTAGCAACAACGGATGTTGAACTATAAAAAGGTTTACCATACCAATAACAGATGTTGAACTATAAAAAGGTTTACTGTAGCAACAACGGATGTTGAACTATAAAAAGGTTTACCATACCAATAACAGATGTTGAACTATAAAAAGGTTTACCGTGCAATAACGGATGTTGAACTATAAAATAGGTTTACCGTAGCAATAACAGATGTTGAACTATAACATAGATTTACTGTAGCAATAACGGATGTTGAACTATAAAATAGGTTTACCGTAGCAATAACGGATGTTGATGCCAGATCTGCGTCCTTGAAATCGGTTGCCAAGATTGGATATTCATTGATGTCTGTCAGTTTAGCACCAGGCTGAGGTCGAATATATGGCTTCTCCTCGAGAGAGTAGGTCAGCTCAAACATTAAAGGATTTAGCTTGTCAGGAAAAGAATCCTGCCAGGAAAATAAATTTAAAACTTCACTTAAAAAGAAACATTAATAATACCTAATCTCATAATGCTAACAATATCAGCTAGGGAAGTTTTTAATATGTAGTTAGGAGTATATCCAAGGGTACAGCTCAGATGTTACTATCAATATGAATATAAAACATTAACATTTAAATATTTATGCTTACTAAAAAAAATAAACCTATGTCCTTATGACACATACAATTTGACCTCATTTTGAAATATGGACAGTGCTAGTCAATTAAAAGGTTGGAAACTAATTCTAGTGTAAGTGTTTGATGGTTTTAGGGCATAAATGAAATTCTAAATCTCTATTTTCAAAGATAAGGAATTTTTAACAACCCAAATAGAATGTTTTTTTCGAAATGTGCTATATCCATGTGACGTCAGTCTGAGGAAAACAATCTTTTACTATTCCCAGTACATATATATGATCTAGGTGATAAAATCCGGCAAAACGCTGGTGTAACAGTGTTGCACAAATGCTGCTATTAGAGGGTATAAATGAGTGAGCTTATTTGCAAAAGTGCTTACAGACCATTTAAAAACTTTAAAGAAAATGTCAATAAATTGAACAGGGCGTAATGCCTTTTGCACTATTAGTGAACATTCAGTGGTCTGTCACTGACAGAAGTATGCTGTTTTGAAACTCATTAGATTTGTCATGTTGAAGCAAATGTTAATCACTATTAGTTAGTGTATCAAACTCAATTCTGGCAAAAATAAATGTAAACCCTTTTGCAATTGAGCTCTTCAAACATATAGCTTATCTCGTACTCTCCATTTATTATAATTGTGGACTGATCATATTATTTAAAAACACACTTCAATTGTAAATGACCTACATGTAGGTATCAGATTTTCGATAATTCTCACCTTTAAGTAGGCACCTACAAGTAGGTATTAGATTTTCTACAATTCTCACCTTTAAGAAGGCATATATTTTCTACAATTCTTACCTTTAAGTAGGCACCTACAAGTAGGCATAAGATTTTCTACAATTCTTACCTTTAAGTAGGCATCATTTTCTACAATTTTTATCTTTAAGTAGGCATCTACAAGTAGGCATCAATTTTCTACAAATCTTACCTTTAAGTAGGCACCTACAAGAAGACATTAGATTTTCTACAATTCTTACCTTTAAGTAGGCATCAGATTTTCTACAATTCTCACTTTAAGTAGGTACCTACATGTACGTATGACATTTCTACAATTCTCACCTTCAAGTAGGCAATCTCAGTAGAACATTTGAAGTTCTGGTTTGTCTGTTTAAACAGGTGTACAGTATTTTCTATAACTCGCTTGTTCACGTCTTGTGTGTTTTTCATCTCCACTCTAGGGATGCTTCGGGATTTCTCAGCCTCTATTCGATACTTGACGAAAGGCCGAGTTTTGAAGCTATTGTATAAGAAAAATAAATTTAGCAATAAATATACATGTATTTGAATTTTAAAAATATGGTGCCTCTAAATGACATCAACATAACAAGAGATTAAAAGTAGTTTGTTTTATTTAATGACGCCTCCAGAGCACATTGATTTCTATCTCATCATCGGATATTGGATATCAACCATATGGTCATTCTGACATATTTATTTAGAAGAAACCCACTGCCACCACATAGGCTACTCTTTCCGATATGTAGCAAGGGATCTTTTATATGCACAATCCCACAGACAGGACAGCACATACCATGGAACAAGCGATTAAAGTCAGATAATAAAACAAAGAGCTAAAATAAAAAAAATGTTGAAGGAAGAAACATTTCATCTGTCTAATCAAAGAATGCATCTAAAACAATTTATTTATTTTAATAAAACTTACAGTTAACCTTCTTTTCAATTGAAAAAATCTTGTTATAAAATCTTCAATTAGTGAAGTCTGTTAGTGATTTTATCGTTACACGGCAGACAAAAGTGTGAAATTTAGCACACATATATGTATTCCTTGACTTCAAATACATTTATTTAGTCACTACAACCAACATTTTAAGTGATCTATAAGAAAATATATAGATATTAATTAAATTGTGGTGGCCATTTTGAAAAATGTCATAAAAATGAGTTACCGGGCTTCAATGTGCTTGGAGCAAGAGATATTCCTAAAAAAATATCCTCTTATTTCACACTTTTGTCCGCTGTGTAACAATAAATAAATTTTTCTGCGCTAAGCCACCTCACTAAATTTAATACACTATAAATAGCAAACAAGAGGTGTTCCCTAAAATACAATGTCTGAATTACACAAGTGAAATGAGCAGAGAACATACCTGTCTTTGGGTTCTGCTGTGAATCGCAAACAGATGTTCATCACAATGCAGTGCTTGTTTGTGTTATCTGCTGCACACCATGGATTCTTTGAAAGATCAATCATCTTTGGTGTGATGGTCAGATTTGAGATGAGGTGAACGATTGGCCGAGTGCGAAGCAGTGCAACTTGGTCTGAGCTGTAAGAACCAACGAGCAGGTCAGGGTAGCTGTTGCCATCAAGATCAAGTCCACCAGCCAGAGAATAGCCAAACGTAGACAACCCAACAGATGGCATATCCTTAGAATCAATTCTCTACAAAACAGCAAGTTACAATTTATATATGTATATATGAGTTAGTTTGTAAGTATAGAGTCTGGTGTATAACAGACAACCCAACAGATGGCATATCCTTAAAAACAATTCTCTACAAAACAGTAAGTTACAGTTTATATAAGTATGTATGAGTTGTGTGTAAGTATAGGGTCTGGTGTGTCACACACAACCGAACAGATGGCATATCCTTAGAATCAATTCTCTATAAAACAATAAGTTACAATTTATATATATATATGTGTATAATTTCACACAAAAAACCAACAACCCTTTTTCAATCAAATATTGTCAACAATATTCTCAATGAAGTTATAAAAAGTAAATCTGTCTTTTTGTTTGTCTTATTTCTTTTTTTCCTTCAGGAGGTACATCACAGGATGTTGTGTGTGTAACTCTAACAATGGTATGTCTACTTTTGAGGTAGTGTTCCAGTAAGTTGCCAGGCAACTGTGATTGAAACTAGATGAAGACTTCATCTATAAAACTGTAAGACACAAACCTGAGCAAACTTTTTTCTCACTCCATCTGCTGACCCATGGAAAATGTAAACAGCTCCATTCCCTTCATATGGTGCTCCAACAGCTAAGTCTAAACAGAAACAGTGACAAGTTTAGTTGTGTAAATTGAGGTAACTAGCAGGGTTAACTAGCCTGAACCACTCACCTCTTCCGTTGCATTTCTCTCAATTCTGGACAATTACAATCAACGATAAACATCCCAACAACCCTTTGATGCAACTGGTGACATAAAATCATCAGTAATGGTCAGATAAGGAAAAGAATAAAAAGGAAAGAAAAACACAAAAGCTAAAATAATTTATTCATTAGATGCGTTAAGCCTAAAACAAGACAGTCTTCTTTTACCCAATTTATTGAGTAAAACGAAAACAACAAAAATGATGTCACCTCTGGCAGAAAAAGAACAAGAATATGGCCCCATAGGCATTTGCACCAACTGTTTCATTATAAAATGAAAAACAGGAAAACTTGCCTAGTGATGTTTACATACTATCAGGGGGAGATCATTCTATTTACTTCGTTCAATATAAGGTAGTGGAAACATAGCAATGTGAAGTTGAATAATATATTTCAGACTGGCAGCAATTTTGCTGCTATCACATTTAAGTATTACCTTGGTAACCATCTTGATTGACATCCCCGGCATTTGCAAGACTGAAACCAAACCTGGCGTGCTCACAACCCAGAGCCTTACACTCCACATCATTCATCGTACGACTCAGAATTTCAACATACTCCGTGTATTTGTTAAACTGAAACAAAATTCACATTCATTACATTTTCAGTTGTAAATTGAAAATACTAACATACTTCATGTATTTGTTGAACTCACAGACAGTATAGTTGTTTAATGATACTCCCACCTACCTCCAAGCACAAAAAAACAAATATTGGCTATGGGGTCATACTATACATTTTTACAAAATATACAAATTTTAAAATCTTTTTTTGAAGATAAAAAGGCACAATTTTGTATCACCACCCCAATTAAGTAGTGTTCTAGCTTCATATTTTGAAAAGCTTGGAGACATGTAAGTCACTCAGTAAAAATAATAAATTTGGATGAATCTTAATTTTTTATAATTTCAAGGTCAAGAGTATCGAGTATAGTGAACATTTTGACAGTAAAAAGACAAGTCAAATCAGACAATCACTTGGAAATTGTACGAGATGGGAACATTGAGAAGCTACAGCATTACCATCTCGTCACCCATCAATATAAATGTGAACGAAATCACTGAATATATTCTGAATTTCCAAAAAAAAATGTTGTCGAACTGAAACTAAATACATATTGATTACAACTGTATAGAGTTACCAAACAATGATAATCTCAACATACTTCTTGTATTTGTTAAACTGAAACGAAATACACATTGACCACACTGTCACATGAATTAAAAGATTCTAACAGGTTTTACATACAAGGAAAGAACCACGTAATTCTAAGGCCGCTAACTGTAAAAAGTTATTAAATATTGATAATCTAAACATACTCTTGTGTATGTGTTGAACAAGGGAAACACGTTACTGAGACAAATTAAAGTAAACATGTTTTGAATTTACCGAGTTTCCGCCACCTAGATACACATAAATGGCACCTCCAACATTTTTGGAATTATAAAATGGAGCTCCCACAATCAGATCATCAAATCTGAAAAGACAAAGACCATGAAAGTTAGTTTAAAACAACTTTTAATATTTAAAAACATAATACTAAAAAATTCTGTATGTCAAATTTCCCAACAATTTTGTTTCATTTCATCAAATTATAAAACTAACAAAAGCCCTAGATAAAAACTATACTGATGTTGCATTCTCACCTCAAACACATTTATTATACAAAGATAACAATGTGCTGGGGTGTCGTTACACAAACAATCCTTTCCTTAAACCGGCAGTGCTTTCGGAGTTAGTGTGTTCTTGCAGCAATGTTCTCTCTTGAATAAAGGAGTGGGATGTAGCTCAAATGGTAAAGTGTCTGCCTGTAAACCAGTCAGTCGTCGGATCGATCCTTCTCAGTGGAACCATCTGCAGTTTGGGTTATTTTCTGTTCCAACGAGTGGTCCACAACTGGTTCATCAAAGGCCGTGGTATGTGCTGTCCTGTCAGTGGGATGGTGCATATAAAAGACCCGTTGCTGCTTATCGGAAAGAGTAGCCTATGTAGTAGCAGCGGGTTTCCTCTAAAACATATGTCAAATGATGATATGATTGACGTCCAATAGCCGATGATGAGATAAAAATCAATGTGTTCTAGAAGCTTCATTAAATAAAACAAACTTTACTTTACTTTTTACTCTTGAAGAAACTTGATGTGTCAAATATGGTTTAGTGTTTGTAAACTGACAGGAAACCAACACTAGAGACATGATAAAACTGCAGGGTCCTCTCTTGAAGAAACTTCATGTGTCACATATGGTTTAGTGTTTGTAAACTGACATAGGAAATCATCACTAGAGAGACCACAAACCGTATGTACCACCTGAGTATGACTTAGTGAGTGTTGCCATGGTAATGAAAATGATTGTGTAAAACTGCCAAATTTACAAATATTGTGGGGAAAACTATTTTTATGCAATTTTCTTTTCTATCCTCAAGATCATTTTATTAAAAAGAATTTTTTTCTTTTTATTTCCAAAACATATTTACTTTTTTTATTTCATTATATTCTAAAACCTGTATTCAAAATGAAATTCAAATTCTATACACACCCATCACCATTTAGGTTAATGGTAAGGAGACTGTATCCAAATGCTGAGAAATCCTTATGACCTCTTATGATTTGATTTTTGGCATAGCGAAGATTCTGGCCTGAAGCTTGCGTGAATAACACAATTTCTCCCGTTTCTCTTGATCTTGGTGCACCAGACACATAATAGCGCACTAAACTTTTGTCATATGTTCCCGTGGTCACAGAATAACCTGAAAGAGGCAAATACATTTAGGCAGGAATATATAAATATTATTCAGTATTGCTTGTAAAGTGGTCGATCATCAGATCGATCCTCAGCAGACCCATTTGCAGTTTGGGCTATTTTCCACTGCAACCCGTGGTCCACAACTGGTTCATCAAAGGTATAAAAGATCCCTTGCTGCTTATCGAAATGAGTAGCCTATATGGCAGGAGTGGATTTCCTCTAAAGAAATATCTCAGAATGACCATATGTTTGACATCCAATTGCTGATGATAAGATCAAAATCAATGTGCTCTAGAGGCATCATTAAATAAATCAAACTTTATTTACTTTGAGACAACAGATAATAATACGGCTTTTTGTTTAGTATTATCAAAATCAGCTGGACAGACAAACAGTAAACTTCCTGACGTTGCAAAACAGAAATATGTAACTGTGAACAGACTTTGGATTTTATGGGTTAACGAACATCAACAGCGTTTAGCAGAATATAGCACTAAATAACACAGTAAATAATAATTATTACATTCTCACAGATTATTGTTAAGAGTTTGTGCCAGGATAACAAAAACAAGTATTACAAAGAAAAACTAAAAACACTGTGAAAACAATCACGTTCAGATAACTGAGGTTCTTTGTCAAACAAAATCGCATTACAATTTTTAAAAATTAAATTATTTAGAAATTAAAAAATGTCTTATTATCGAATCATCAATTTGCATTCTGAGAGGAATGGAACAAAAATAAATTTGTTTAAGTTGATTTTTAAAAAAATATTTCATTGACCACACACGAACCATATTTGCTTGACATAATAAAACAAAATTTTATCTAAAAACTGTTGACTCTCAGCGAATCAAAAACAAGTTCTGTGAAAATGGATTTTTTGCAAGTCAAAACAAATAAACAAATTAATTTTTTTACATCATTGCTTCCCAAATCTATAACTGGAAAAAACCTGAAAAGTTTCAGCATATTGAAATAGAATATCTAACACAATCCCTGAAATTGCCCGTGGCAATCAGAAATGCTGTGGAGATAGTTGTAGAGTTTTTCATTTTCCATGGCACTTATTTTTGCTGCAGTCTATTTTCTTTTTTCAAGGTGTATTTTTTTTAATTATTAAAAATAAGGTATACTTTATACTAAAATTGCAGTGGAAAATGCTGTGGACACTATTTTTCCACATCATTTATTTTGCGATGGACATTTTCTTAATTACAGGGATTGCAAATAAGAGACATAGCTACAGGGATAGTTTTTATCAACAAGTATACTACAACCTAACACAAGAACAAAAAGATAACACCTACCAAGGTATCCGTATTTGTAAATGGGCGGAATTTCAGTGGAGCTGGCAGTGGGAGTACTCTTCACGGTAGGCACAGGGCTTCGGTAGAACTGTTTGTCAGTCCCCAGAACATCACTGATATTCGATTTAAAAACAACACCTGCAAAATAAATAAAGCTGATAATTTAAATGCATACTCTCACAGACCTGTGACCTAATTAATTTCCAAACAAAGAATTAATTTAAATATAAACATTTGATTTGTCCATAGAAATACTTCACTCAACTACTTACATAACCACTGCATCTCGATTATTATCGATTTTTAAAAAATAATAATGAATTATGCTCACAGACAAATAAATTGAAAACAAAAAATAAAAAAAATTCTGTTGAAGGTGTGACGTATATATTTCCAGTCATGTGACAAGTATTCCCTATTATTTAAAACTTCTGAATATTCTGTAGCTGCAAAAACATTTTGTACCAATTTATTTCACCCAATGAGGAGTTCCGAACAAGAAATTTGAAATTTTTAAATGTGATATAAATCAATCGACTCAACTTGGAATTCCCTATACCGTGGTTCAGTTAAAATGTCTTGTGTGATATGAAAACACGATCTAGTATAACAAAAGCATATAAGTTTCATTCATAATCAATATTTAGACAACAAAGCCCCTTAAATTGCATTGGACAATGCTTTTAAAATATCGCATTGTAAACCTGTTACTGATCACCGATACTATACATCTAAATTTACTTTCTAATACCGATACTTTGGCAGTAATACTCCACATTGTTTTATTTCTGGTTTTTTTTTAGCATACATGTTTGTTTACATCTGTTAATTATTTTGATTACCTGCATTTGAACATTTGTATTTAAAAGTAATTAAAAAAAAACATGCAGACACTGAATGAAAATAAAATACCACATGAGATGATATGAAGTACTATTAACTCAGTTGAGATTTTACATTTTAATACTTGAGACTTCTTTTTATTTGTTGCAAACAGATGACATAAACAAAAAAAACCTTGTTAAATCATATCACCAAAATTTACAAATTTCTAAATGTGGGGCAATTAAAAAAATAAGAGTTAATAAATTCAAAAAATATTTATATACAATCCTCAAAGATCTGTACACTTACAGAACAAAACTGTAAACAATGAAAAGACTGGCAATGAGGCAGATGACTTGCTTTCAGCATGTTTCTCATACAGTTATTGCGATAGACTTACCTCTCCAATCGAATGAGCCTGGAGCACCAATAATAAAACCATCATCCTGAAAAATAAATTTAAAAACATCAAATTATTATCAAAGGCACATCTTAATGTCATGTACAGTTAAACCATAACATCATGTACAGTTAAACCGTAACATCATGTACAGTTAAACCATAACTTCATGTACAGTTAAACCGTAACGTAATGTACAGTTAAACCATAACATCATGTACAGTTAAACCATAACATCATGTACAGTTAAACCATAACGTCATGTACAGTTAAACCGTAACGTCATGTACAGTTAAACCATAACGTCATGTACAGTTAAACCGTAACGTCATGTACAGTTAAACCGTAACGTCATGTACAGTTAAACCATAACTTCATGTACAGTTAAACCTTAACTTCATGTACAGTTAAACCTTAACATCGTGTACAGTTAAACCTTAACGTCATGTAGTTAAATCGTAACGTCATGTACAGTTAAATCGTAACGTCATGTACAGTTGAATCGTAACGCCATGTACAGTTAAACCATAATGTCATGTACAGTTAAATCTTAACGTCATGTACAGTTAAACCTTAATGTCATGTACAGTTAAATTGTAACGTCATGTACAGTTAAATCGTAACGTCATGTACAGTTAAACCTTAACGTCATGTACAGTTAAACCGTAATGTCATATACAGTTAAACAATAACGTCATGTACAGTTAAACCGTAATATCATGTACAGTTAAACCTTAATGTCATGTACAGTTAAACCTCACTGGCTCAAAATCAATAAAGTTTTTATTGTAATTTTGTCCTTGCTTCTGTCACTACGACTAGGTTGCTCTCATTGTAAATTCTTCTATGCTACTTTAACTACGACTGAGTAGTTCTCATAAAAGTTTCATTCTGGATATTTAGATCAGTTTGACAGTCATTAATGAATCTTGGATTTGCCAAGTAGTAAAAAACGTAAAAGGAAACGTAAAGTAAAGTTTGTTTTATTTAACGACGCCTCTAAAGCACATTGATTTTTATCTTATCATTGGCCATTGGACGTCAATCATATGGCCATTCTGACATATGTATTTAGAGGAAACCTGCCGCCGCCACATAGGCTACTCTTTTACAATAAGCAGGAAGTGGTCTTTTATATGCACCATCCCACAGACAGGACAGCACATACCACAGACTTTGATGAACCAGTTGTGGACCTTTGGTTGGAACAGAAAATAGCCCAAATAAAAGAAAACGTTACATGACAGTATTTTTACTTACTCTTTTGATTTTGTTTTATCGGCTCGCATTTTTATTAGCAAAATAAAACTAATAACGATGACGTAGCCCACACCGCTAGATAGTCTGTAGGAGGTATTTTTGTTTATGTTTGACGACCAATATGCAGGAAATTACGGTTATTACTTGAAACAACAACAGACATAGCTATAGTAGTTGTCTACTTATTTCAGCACTGCCTGTAAAAGCAGAACTCGATGGTGCAGTAATTACGTTATCGGTCTCTTGGATATATTCATAATAATAAGTACAACCAACCAGCAGACCTCAAATTGTGACTAGCTGATAGCTCAGTATTAATACCTGTATATTTTCATTAACTGGTTCGATGCTCAACAGTAGAACTGTCATTTTCATAAGTATAATCATTAAGAATGGTTTACAGCTGATAATCCCTGTGTCCCATAGTTTTTGTATAGAAAACGAATTATGACCTTTACCATAGTCCATAGACGTAGATATACACTTAATTTGTGATCTAAACCTCTCTAGTGTCTTCAAGGCCTGCTCATCAAATGATCTGATGACGAGGAACCACACGTGAATCATAACTTGCCTTTGCTAACATGGAGCTGACTCCAGCCTGACAGAGACCAAACTGTCGATGAAACTGTTCTGTCGGCCGCCCAACACATGGCCGCCATTTTTCCTGGTAGTCCAATGTCTGCAGTAACGTGTAGCACATTCCAAGTCCATTGTTCTTCCAAACGTAGCGATGTGCACATACCTACAATATACATTTACATATAGAATATTTTATTATACATTTACGTGTAGAATATTTTATTATTTACAATTCATATAACTTCACTGTTTTTCCAAATGATAAAAAGCCTTGAATGGTGATTTTAAGGACAATTTAACTCAGTCAACCCAAAGTGGGCTGCAATGCTCCCCTAGGTGTGATGGAAAGATTCAGGAATGGTGAAGAAAAAGTCAACAGAACGGTGCGGAAGAATGGCATCAGATACAAGTAATAATTATTATTATTTTTTACAAAATCTATACGACAAAATCTAAGTCATTGACACTTATGTAACACGTATGATTGAAGAGGGTGGTTGCTAGGGATATGACCTAGCAACCAAGAGGGCAGCAATTTGAAAAAAGTTTGGGAACAACTGATTTCAGTGAACATTGCCTAGATTTACACTCAGTTTATACTCAACTTCCCCCATACTACATTAGCTGGAGAGGGACATGACCTCCTGAACAAATTCAGCTGAAGTCATATGACACTGTGGTTCTGGTAGGTTGATGTATCACAATGTACATGCATGCAGAACTAACTGCCAAACCTACTGTCTGTGCATAAAGTGTGCATATAGGTATAACACATGCAAACATACAATTTTATATTTAAGCAAGTGTATTAAAAATATGTACAGTAAAAAAACGAACCACAACATTTTTTCCTTTTCCTTGACTCTGCACCACAACACCCAACCACTGGTCTGTCATGTTTTCATGCGAGCTGGGTGGAATATCTGCAATACACATCATTTTAAAATCAAACTGAAGCTGATGCATTATTATATATATATATACAACCTTTCTTTTCCTTTTTAACCTGCAGTTAGATTTATATGTACTAAATAAATAGCGAAATGTGACCGTTTATTTGAACAATTCTCATTATAAAATAGTTATGCATATACTATATAGTTGTTTCACATTAATTTAAAACAACTTTCATACTTTAATTTTCATGTATTTTATATTATTATTATTAATATTATATACAGCGACCCTGTCAAAACCAGCATCTGTGTAATCTGGATGTCTATGTAAACAGGAACAATTTAATCTGGATTTCTGTGCAAACAGGAACAATTTAATATGGATTTCTATGCAAACAGGAACAATTTAATCTGGATTTCTGTGCAAACAAGAACAATGTAATCTGGATTTCTGAGTGAACAGGAACAATTTAATCTGGATTTCTGTGTTAACAGGAACAATTTAATCTGGATTTCTGTCTAAACAGGAACAATTTCGAAGTCCTGTCCAATGACAGTGCATTTGGGTTAAATAATATTCTGCCTAATCCAGATGCTTTCTATTCATGATTTCAGACAGAAAATCAACTATTTAGGTAGTATGACAGTCTACAGTGGCACATGATTTTCTCCAACACTTATCTGTGACTAGCAAACTGGCTATACATGTACCTCAGAAACATAATTAGGTCAGTGGAACGAGATGAACCTGTAAGACTTCTGAAAAATGCTATAAACAATGTATAAAACATCTTGTAATTAATTACTGTAAAGGCAGTAGCAGACACAGAGAGAGTGCCCAGGAGATCGGGACCCCCACCCCACCTTTTTATAGAATTTTTCTTTTTACGTATGTTTTCCACGTGGTAGAACATGAAAATTAACAATTTTTCCTCATTCCTATTCACCCATCACATTTGGACCCCCCACCCCTCTTTCAGAAATCCTACATCCATGCCTGAAAGGTATATTGCTATGTTAAATTTTAGTGCATACCAAATGGATCATCACTAAGTTGGGTACAATCATTTTCGTAAGTAGTATCAGCTGGACATCTGAATACACCTCCAGTCTGTCTTACATTGATGGAACTTGGACTGTCTACCTTTGGGGCTCCTATTAAAAGCCTGAAAAAGAAACATCAATAATTATATGGTTTACACTATATCAAGATAGTTCAAATCTTCATTGTACCACTATAATAATTATCAAAGTTTAATTTTTTTTTAGAAATGAAATAGTCTTATTTAATAACACCATTGTTTATTCAGAGGCTATTAGGTATATATGGTGTTTTGCAATTCATAGTCTCTAGAGAAAACCACATAAGCTATTCTTTTTAATTAGCAGCAAGGGATCTTTTATATGTACTTTCCTACATGCACATACAGGACAGCATATACCACAATCTGTGATAAACTAGTTGTGGACCACTGGTAGGTGCAAGTGGTGTACACTTACCCATTGAGCCTTATGTAGCTTGGAGCTGGTTTAAGATTACAAATTCCATGCCTCGACTGAGATTTGATCTCAGTATCTACCAACCTGTAATCTGATAGCTTAACAATTGCACCAAGGAGGCAATTTTTATAAACTAAAGCAGCAAAAATGTTAATTCTTAATAATCATTTGATCTTTGTTTGAGTTACATAAATTAAATACATCCCAGCATAATGGCGTTAACAACCACCCACACAATTTGCTATTCTCCTATCATTTGATCTTTATTTGAGCTATATAAATTTAACACATTTCAACATGTACAACAAGGAATGGGATATAGCAGTTATGTGCTGCATGTATAGATTAACCACCTACACCTAAAAACGTACAATGCATAGTTATTATGAAGTTGCAGTTATTTCAACAAGTGACATATACAGTCATGCTATTACAAAATAGAAATAGAAGGTTAAAAATAAATTACAGGATAATTTTTGTGAACCACCAAAGCACTTGATGATGAATAAAATGCTAACCATTGGATGAGGATTCTTTCCCCTAGAAGCAGAACCTGTAACATTTTTGTATGTCCAAGAAATATGTATATGTTGACTTGATGATGACAAAGAATGTCAATGGCTAATGTGGTGCAGTGGTTATGAGTCATAGGACATCAGGTTCGAAACTAATCAAGACATGGAATTTTTAAACTTGTGGTCCATTTTATATAATTTTATACCCTAACTCCATCTGAAAGTGTATGAAGTGTCCATGTCATCATGTAACTCATGTGATCATCAAGACAAACAAAAACAAAAGTTTGTTTTATTTAACGACACCTCTAGAGCACATTGATTTTTATCTTATCATTTGCTATTGGATGTCAATCATATGGTAATTCTGACATATTTATTTAGAGGAAATCTGCTGCTGCCACTTAGGCTACTCTTT
>JAULBS010095501.1:0-16780 GCA_032355785.1 Symmetromphalus regularis | reverse complement strand
CATGTAAGATAGAAATTTCTTTCATAGCTTTCTTTCATGGGATAACTCTATCTTACATACGTAAGAATGAGAGAAAGCACATTCTTTGTCTTTTGTTATACCAATCACTGTAGTGGATCCAGATCCCCATCCTTTCTAGAATTTGTTTTTTACATATATTTTCTGATTGGAAGGACGTGAAAATTAACCATTTTACCCCAGTCCTATTCACCCATCACATTTGGATCCCCTCCCTTTCAAAAATCCTGCATCTACGCCTGAGTCATGATTCACTAGTTGGGATTGGGAAAACCCCAGAAAATGAGTCCACCAAAAAGGTTCGATCCTATGACCTAAGCATCCCGGGCAAACACTCTACAAACTGAGCTAGATCCTGAATTCACTCAAAAATACGAATAATATCAAATGAAACCAAACGAACAGATGACAAACAAATTATATTGTGTAAGATCAGACTGGTATAGTCCGATATTTAATATCAATACAGGAAACAAAACCATACTCAGGTAATAATACAGGTAAATACAGGTAATAAATTAATTCAGAGTTCATCACTAATGTGGTTTGAGAAAGTTGATTATTGCCGCAGACAGATAACGAATCCCATACAAGGCAGGAAAATATGTATGCATAAATTATGCAAAATCATAAATATATATGCGTAGGTTATATACAAAATGTATAATATATAACAATAAATAAACATGATGTAAATATTATGGGAAGGCTTAGGATAACCCATATTCGGCATAGAATAGTACAATGTTATACAATTTCAATTACACAAAATTGCTGCACTTTATTGAGAGGCAATAATTATTGATTTGCAAGCAGACATCTTATAACAAACATTTAACAAAGAGAATATTTGAAAACAGTAAACGTATTAATGCAAATAAGCAAATGACCTATTGCAAACAATAGCTATACTTTTTACTGCAAACAGTAAGAAAATGTCCTATTCCAAACAATAACAAGACTTCTTACTGTAAACAATAAGCAAATGTCCTATTCCTAACTGTAATAAGACTTTTTTACTGTAAACAGCAATCAAATATCCAATTGCAAACACAAAGAAAACATCTCTATGGAAACAGAAGACAAATTAAACAGAATTTTAAAAATTCCTCCCTTGTCTAAAATATGATTTAAAATGTCAAGTGCTGTGATTATACAATTAAAGACAAACATAAAATAAGATGTTAACATGCTTATAAGTGTTAAGCATTCTGACAAACTCATCTTCAAATGGATTGCGCCATCTTCAGAAATGTTTGGCCCGTTTTTAACTGAGTTGGAAACATCATGAAATGTTTTTGTTTTTTTATGTTTAACGGCACTGCTTGAGCACATTGTCTTCAAAAGAGTTGTGCCCCAAACTCTTAAATGATTCTCAAGACCAAAAAATTCATACAAATACCATTGCTCAGAGTGGCATGTATATAGTTAGATCAAAAACATGATAAGTATTATCACATTTATAAATACAATTAAGCAGAAATAGTTGCTTAAGTGATGATACAACAGGAGACTACCTTGATCCTGAATAGAACAGAACAGTTGTTTAATGATCACCTCCCTCAGAACAAAAAGCAAATACTGGCTACTGGGAAGTCATACAGATACCATAGATTTTCATAAACCAGTTATCTGTGAGTACTCTGTAAGGCTCCGTGGGAAGGTTACACCAACCACTGGACCACAAATGGTTTATCAAAGGCCATGGTATGTGCTATCCTGTCTGTGGGTTTGTGCATATAAAAGATCCCTTGCTGCTTATTGATTACACCAGCTGCATTAGTATGGTGGTAGCGGGTTTCTTCTCTCTTACAAACACTTACCTCTGTCCTGGACAGACAGCACAGAAAGCTGAGCTGTGAGCCCAGAACAGCATGGTTGAACCTTAATTGGATATAAGCACAAAAATAAGTGAATGTTAAATAATAAATGATATTCTGAATTTCTGAAAATCACAGACTAATTCCATTCCAAGACATCAGATACACATGACTGGTTTAGCTTACAGAAGAGAATTTAAAAATTAACTACACCTTCGGGAATAGATTATTTGACAAAATATGTAATTTTCAAGATTTAACTTTTTCCTTTTTTATTTTATAAATAAACATTATTGGTTATAACATCTAAGTGGAAAATTTAAATATAATTTGTTGTTCTTCAATTGCTCATTCAAATGTTTTAGAGGGAAAAGATCCTTATCTCTTTACACTATAAAAATTAAGTCATTGGGTACAATTTTGGATACTTTCCTATACTATCCAATCTTACAGCAACCGTATAAGCTAAAATTACATCCAGTAATAATACATTCTACACATTGCTGTCATTTTAATAAGCACTCACTTATGACATTGGAAGAAATCTGTAAATTAAAACAATATATTCCTCAGCATATTTTAAGATAAAATATACACACAATAAACAAACAAATCAAGTATATTAACAATTTTTAGCAATATTATTTTAATATGACTAGATAAAAAATAATTAACAATTTGTACACAGAAAAATATGCCAATACAATTATGATACTGTATCTTTAAAGAGTTGTTAAAACTTTGTTAAACATAATTATGTGAGCTGATAATAATGTAAACTCCACATATGTATAAATACATATGTGGAATTTTACCCTTGTATGGTACTTAGAAAAATATATACCTAGAACAGTATGTTAAACCATGAAATTAGTGTAATGAAATGTATGTATAATGAAATTCATGTATCATGAAATGGGTAACCTAAAAAAACATTTTATTAACCTTCAAACCACTGAATTAATTTTGACAAATGTCTGGTTGAGTGGGTACTTGTAAATTACTTTCCGTCAGACATGAATGGAAAACCAAAGAGAGACATAAAATAACTCATGTAATATAATATACAAAATAAAAACTAATTAAATACTCTACCATGTCTTAACTGTTGATGGTAAAATGATCATATTTATTATCAAATTACCAATTGGAAGAAGCCATTACTTTCTCAAAATGATCATAATGTCAGGGCTTTAGCCTGCACCAATTTCACGATGGTATAGGTCATGGCCAAAATACAACTGCCCAAATCAGGGAAAGAAAAAGTAAAGTTTTGTTATATTTAATGACGCCTCTAGAGCACATTGATTTTTATCTTATCATCGGCTATTGGATGACAGGCATATGGTCATTTAGACATATGTATTTAGAAGAAACCTGCTGTCGCCACATAGGCTACTCTTTTCAAAAAGCAGCAAGGGGTCTTTTATATACACTGTCCCACAGAGAGGACAGTACATACCACAACCTTTGATGACCCAGTTGTGGACCACTGGCTGGAACAGAAAATAGCCCAAACTGCAAATGTGTCCACTATTATTATAAATTATTATTTTTTTAACGAAACCCCCCACCCACCCCTAAAAAGGGCACACACCCTTAACATATGTTAGCAGTAAACTTAATTATAATAGAAACATTGATTACAGTATGGCTTTAGTCGAACAATTACAGATATTATAGATCAGTATGTAAACATAACTGGTTCCTGTATATTAGTTCCAAACAATCACTAAGAAACGAATTAGAAACAACCCCCAATAGCCGATATTTACTTTTGTGCTGGGGGGTCGTTAAATAAATAAATTCAAAATGAAACCAGTTGACTTAAGTTATGGCAGTAGCCATTGCAAACAAATAACCGCGTTGTGCCCAAATTAATGCAATCTAAAGCCCTGATAATGTTATACCAATGTTGTAACATAACCTAGAAACATGTAGAAAGCAAACTGGCTATTTCATATAGAAACTGTACATTAGAGATGAAATTATTTTGAAGACTGGATAATGATCATGTTGCTTGTATAATATTTGTATATACATTTGTAAATATGTAGATTAGAGACAGGACCAATCATAAGAGCTACGGGGCCCCAAGTGGAACATTTTTGGTGGGGGCCCCCAGGTTCACAGCTAAGTTCTGTTTCAGTTAAATGACATTTAAACATTAGCAAGCAAGATGGTTTCTGACAAACCTTTACAAGTTTGACTCTGTTAGAAGGCAGTTTTACTTGACAAGACTAGAATAGATTACCCTAGCGTTGGGCCCCTTTGGATGGGGGCCCAATGGTAGCAATTGGCTTAAGGCCGACCCTGATTAGATAGGGCCACATGGGAGACCAGTTGCAGTACTGATTGCATTACTCTCTGAAAATTAAGAAATTTATTATTATTATGACTCAATGAAGTAACGGCACCTATGATTATAAAAGTATAATATTATGACTTTAACTGCCTTCAGGATTATCAAGATTAATGTTTTAATAATTTTCTTAGCGTTGGTAAAATTAAAATGTGTCAATTAATTATTGTGTTTATGCAGGTGTGTAAGAAATTAATGTAAAAATGTCGTATTTTACACAAACACAATAACAAAGTGACTCATTTTAATTTTAAGAAAATTACTAAAAATTATTAACGTTCTGAATACTGAATGCAACAAAGTCATTAGCCAGAGTTTCTGGCACTTCACAGTTTTGTTATTACTGATATTTGGCTGTCTAGTGCCAGACAACATTCTATAGTAAAAGGTTTTGGACTTTGAGATACCGTATGATTAAGGGAAATACAGCTTTAATAAGAAACTATTGACAAATCTAATAGTACTCACCTTTAGATTAAAGCTTTTCGTATTTGCTGATAACAAATATTTCGTATATTAATCGCTAATGGATGCATTACGAGAGAAAAAACTAACCACATACCTACTTTTCCAAAAAACAACATCCCGCGAGAAAATATCAGTAATAACAAAGCTGTCAAGCCCCAGAAACTCTGGCTACAAAGTCATATGCTGTTAGAATCACTGATGCCACTGCTACACAATATTTTAGGCCCTTGCATGTATGGTGAGGTGAGACAATAAATAGAGACTATTTGCCATTATGACTGTAATCTAAAAGACAAAAATGTTATCTTGCACAAAACAGAGTTCAACAGATAGTGAGGGTTTGCTTACATGAATCACTGTCAAAACAGTGATGGTACTATACTTCGTGTCACATCAGATTGGCACCATCGTTTTTAACAATAACTTTTCTTCTAGGGACTGTAGAACAAAAAGGAATACGTTTTTGCAAATTAAACGAAAGACCAAATTCTTATACAAAATTTCAAGATACACTGATTATTAAATTGTTTTATAGGGGAAAAACTATTTTATGCATTTTAGCAAACAAAAATTCACTTTTCAGTTACGATTTTTGTTACCGTAGCAACTATATATAATCCAAAATGTTAAGAAGTGAAATACTTTTGTGTATCACGTACACATTGCAAAACGTTTTGAAAGGCAGTTGTTTGTCCTTTTGGCACTTATTTTTCAACTGAAAAATGCTGGTGTTTTTTTGTTCCACTTCTGGTAACACGAAGTATAGATGTTCATGAAAGTGGAGCATATTTTCCTAGTGAATGATTTGAAAATAATAAATGAGATAGATAGTTTGACTATCTAATGACCAGAAGTGTATCTATGGAAACTGCACCCCTTGCAAACATCTGGCCATCCTAGTGTTTTTCACTCATGATAATTAAAGACAGATCATATATCTGAAGAAAATAATTTTTCCACTATCATAGGATGGCTTGTCCGACTTTAAATGAAACTGCTCATTGGTGCCCCCTTAAAGTGACACCCCTTCGGCACCCTGGGCATGTGGCATACTTGCCATACCTTACGTATGTCACTATAATGACCCTCAGACAACAATTTATAAAACTTGCAAACAATGAGACAAAAATAAAGTTAAAAAATTTGAATATTGCCATTTTTGGAAAACAATATTATTTAAAAGTTAAACATTGTCAAACATTAATAAACAAGATGATAAAACAATATTTAAATAAGGAGATTGTTAATGGGAATATATTGCATTTTATTATGGAAACAACTGAAAAAATAATTAAAACAAGTGAAAATGTAACATGGTTGGATGCTACATGTTAAAAACAAAAAACAATTATGCAAAAAAAGCAAAACAAGATAAAATCAACACGTACAAGTTTTACGAATTCTAACTTAACATACGAAATCAACACATTATACTTGCAATAAAAGAAATAATGCAAGTAGTTTGATTTTAAAGGGTTAAAAAATTATTGCGTAGGATAAATTAGAAATCATAGGTACCTGAATACCATGTGTGAACTGTTCCTGTATTAGATGTGTTATTGTACAGACTAAAACAAATCAATGATAATAAACAGAATCTTAAACAAATTACCATTTGATATCTGTTTATCTCGTGAAATAATTTTAATTTGTCACAAGCTAAAAGTAAAACTTGATTCAAATTAAAATGATCTTAATCTGGACATAAATTCTTATATATAAAAATTTACGAATTATTTAAGGTTTGAAGTGAATTTAAACATGCCAAAACAATTTTATCACTTACTATAAGTCTGCTTAAAAACTTATTTATAATAGAAAAATCATAATAGAACAGTCAATACCAAGGTTTTCCTTCAAATCTATATCCAGACCCTCACACCACATCCCCAGCCAAACTGTTGAGAAAAAAAGTTAATAGCTCCAATTTCTTAAAAATACAAGAGATATTTGGGAAAATACATGGATTAACAGTTCACTCATAACCCTCCAGTGGAAACCATATGTTTACACTTGAAAAAACTGGGTACAAGGCAGAAGAATAAAACAAATTAAATGCAAGTAACCCAAAGCAATATTATTATACTTGATATCAAATGAATGTGATATATACAGTATATTGCATACCACTGTAAAAGGTCATAAACAAATAATACTTGACTTAGATAATATGGCAGTTTAATCTCATTGTGTAGAATCTCAGCTTCCACAGTCTGATACCAAATTCAGCTCAAATATTTGTAAGATACTACAGGAAGGTACCGGTATTCGATTCTCTCATTCATGCAATAATTTTGATTCCAACTTATTAAGAACTTTGATGGTCCAGCGGTAGAAAGTCGGACTCTCAAGCTGATGACAGTGGTTCCAAACCCATTGGAGGCCGGCTTACACTTGACTACGTATCAAAAGTATCAAATGTTAGACGTACAATAGCCGATGATTAGTAAATCAATGTGCTGTAGACAAAAAAACACCCAACATTTTAACTTTTTAAAAGAAACTAAATTTTATAATAAATTTATTTTTCATCAGTAATATACTGAACTTGTTTTTGTTTACTATGGTCTTAGATGTTTATTTGGTGTCATTATATTACGTTTTAATACCAATGATTTGTGTGTATATATAGATTTTAAAAATAAACAGAAACAAAAAGAAACCAGTGGAACCCCCAATATGTTAATGTTTATTTTTCTGCTGGTGGGTTGTTAAATAAATAAAAAATAAAAATATAAATAAATAAAATAAAATAAATAAATACAAAAATAAAAATAATAAAATAAGACAAAAAATAAATAAATAAATAAATAACCTCTCCTTCATACACTCAAGTGGACACCCTATGGATATACATCATTCAGATTTTGCAGTGTAAAGCAATTGTGTCCACTTATAGCTTATAAAACAGAAAGAAAAATAATAAAAAGGAAAAAGGAAAAGAACAGATTGAATTTACGTATATACATAAATGATGAACACTAGACACATCCGACACCACCTCCAGTTTGGGAATGGATGGAATTAGTCAGAATTGAGACTGTCATATTCATTTAGGATTCTGAGAATCTGCATTTCTAGTATTGTCAAAAAGGGGGTTTCTGATGGATACTGTCAATGTTTTTACAAATTAATTTTTAGACATGTTTTTTTAAATGTTTATTTAATTTTTTTTTTTGACGACACCATCTAGAGCACATTGGTGTATTAATCTTTGGCTAATGGATGTCAAATGTTTTGTAATTATGATACGAAATTATCAGAAAAAAACAACTACATTTTTCAATTAGCATCAAGGGATATTTTAAAAGCACTTTTCTACAGACAGAATAGCACATATCAAGCCCTTTGAGATACCAGTTCTGAGCACTAATTGAGACATGAAAAAACAATCAGAAAATGAACCATAGAGGGGTTTCATTCCTGTGACCAAAGCACCTCAGTTGAATGCTCTATCATGATATAAATTGTAACAAGCCAGGGTACCCTCCTGTAGAACCTTAAAAGAACCATTTCAGCCTAGCCTAACAAAGACATTAAGTCATAGCATTCATGTATTTGTAAAATAATACACAACAATAAGAGTCAGATTAAAATAAAACATATTAAGTCTGCTGGGAAACTCATTTTGCAACACAGACAAAAACAGCACTAGTATTTGTACATCCATGGAAGAATCAATTAAGCACATGATAAATAATGAATACGAAAAAAAACTGGACTAAACGTTGGTTGATAACTTTAAATAAAGGCCATTCATGTCTGGTCAGAAATTTTTAAGTAAAGCCAATAACAATGACTAAAAGTCAGACTGTAACTTTAAATATAGGCTAATTAAGTTAGATCTGTCAATAACTTTAAGAAAAACCAATTAAATGACTAAAATTAAGCTTGGCCACTTTAAAGCTAATTACAATGACTAAACATGAGAGAGGTACTTTAAATAAAGTTAATTAAAGTGACTAAAAGTATAATGACTGAAAATCTGGTAACTTTAAATAAAGCCCATTACAACGATTAAACATTATGTCAGTAAGGAAATAAAAAAGTTTAAAATGACTAAAAGTCATGTCAGTAGCTTTAAATAAAGGCCATTACAATGACTAAAAGTCAGATGGTTAGCTTTAAATAAAACCTATTAAAGTGACTAAAAGTCATGTTGGTAGCTTTAAATAAAGGCCATTACAATGACTAAAAGTCATGTTGGTAGCGTTAAATAAAGGCCATTTCAATGACTAAAAGTCATGTCGGTAGCTTTAAATAAAGGCCATTACAATGACTTAAAGTCAGGTTGGTAACTTTAAATAAAACCAGTTACAATAACTAAAAGTCATGTCATTAGTTTTAAATAAAGACCATTATAATGACAAAATCAGGATGGTAACTTTAAATAAAAGTTAGGTTAGTAACTGTAAATAAAGCTCATTATAACGACCAAATGTCAGGTTGGTATCAACAAGTATCAAAACAGCTTTGGCTTTAAATATTCAAGAACACTAACCACATAAATTAATACATAAAATACTAAAACATCTTAAACAATGCTGCTTTTTATACCCTTTACTTTGATTGTAAAAATATTTCTTAGTGTCATTATGTATTCTTCCAAATGGAAAACAAAAAACCTACCCAACAACACCAGGAAATTCACTTTTATATAAAAATCTTTAACTTCTGTTAGTTGTAGAACATTAGTGTATTATGGCACTTTTCTGGGTTTTTTTTTTTTGTAATCATGACAACCATATAATATGAAACAGAAAAAGTTATGAAATGAAATATTATGAACTGATATAAATTTTATGTCTTGTTTACCTAGTACATGTTTAAAATGTTATGTACAATATAAACAAAATATAAAATTATTTAAAACCAGTTTAATATTCTTATAAAATTGATTAGGGAGGATCTAAAAAAAATACCCTACATACTGTGCTATAAAAACTATGTTCTTATAGTCTTCACCAACCCTTCCATCCATGTAATATGTTAATTAGCATTCAATCACATTAAGAACACTTTCGCCAATAAACTCCATTTTTTTGGAAAGTATTGTTCACAAAATTAATAAAAATAATGTGATTTGGAAATGAGCCAACATATTCCAAGAGCAAACAATGCTTTTCATAAAAAATATTATAAAGTATGTTGAGACATATATTTTAGGAATCAACAATTCAATATAAATTTCCAAACGAATCAGAGATTAACCACCATCCTCCCACGTATCAAACAAATGTTTATACAGCACAATGTGTTGAATTTATGAGACGGCCCCCTTATTGAAATTAAAACTTTGGTGTTTAGCAGTCTGCTTCCTGGTATTGTTGGGTATTTGTGGAAACCTTATCAAACATGGGTTATGCTTATTAAAATTTTTTATCTGCTTCCGAAGCATAAATCCAATCTGGACTTTAGAGCCAAATTACATGTATCTAAAGTTCAGATTTTAAAGGAGCAGTCCCATAGTTGCAGAAAGTGGCAGATCAAAAACATATATTTGCATTAAAAAAACAACCTTAATTAAAAGGACAGAAGAAATTACTATTAATTAAAGGAACTTACTATAAGAAAAATGATAATACAATTGGGAAATATTTTAAATTGCATCCAATAGAAATTGGTGACAGTTCTAACAATATTACACATTTTTTTAATAATATGTTCCCATAGTTGCACAAGATGGCAGACCGAAACATATTTTTTTCATTCAAATGTACTGGATTTAAAAAAGCATAACTTTCATTACATATACAGAACAAATTACTATTAATGGAACTTACTTCAAGAAAAATTATAATGCAATAGGGTAAAACTTTAAAATGCATCCTATAGAAATTGGTGACAGTCCTAATAGTATTTATTATGAATTATAATATACTATCAATAAGCTCTTGAAATTCTGATCATCTTGTGATGGCAATTTAGAACAAATAATAACACATACCCATTAATGATAAAAATGCTGTTGCAGATTAATTTTGCTGATTGCCATTGCAAATATTGACAACTGTGTCATTGAAATTCAAACAACAAATTACTATCAATCAAAATAACTGCTAGTATTCTTAAAATGATGATATGTAACTTTGGGTGCCACACTCATCCTAGGGGAAGACAATTCATAATATGGTTGCACACCATTATTATTTTAGAGTACAATATACTTTTGAATGTGTGATGTTAAATAGGCCATTATTTTAATGTCATCCTGGTTGGGGACAGGTTTTTTTTTTTGTAACAGGATACCTGTGAATAAAAAAAGAAAGAAAAAAAAAGGCCATTATGTTTGTAGAGATTAATTTACTGAAGTTTATCATTAATATATGTGTGAAAACAGAAATAGGCCACTTGTAACTATGATAATGCACCTTCAATTTAATACCTTGAAACTAGCTTTTTAAAGTTTTATAAGCACAGACCGTGTTCAAAGAGCTGGCACAGCCAACATTATGTTCTAAGATTTAAACCTTAGAAATATTCAAAACAACAATGCAATACAAAATACTAATAACATAAAAACTAACATTCATTTGGAAGAGTAACACAACAACCCTCACGGAGTCGGCAAATCTAAAACTAATCATGAACTTGTGTCTAAACGCATCCGTTTGACTTTTGCTCGATGATTTTTGAACCACAATTGCACATTTTTAGACTCTAATCTTGGGAATTTCTGTCTGTATTCTGACCGGTTAAGTTCATCACAAAACTTGTCAATCATATAAGCAGACGGATGAGTGTCCTCCAGAAACCATTTTTCTAATTTAGGAATCTCGGTCAAGGGGTCGATAAAAACCCGTGTACGCCTCTTCCGTGGTTCATGATGCTTATGCAAATTGCCATGAGACTGTTCATGGATAGTGTTTGAGTGGGGTGAGTAGAACCGCGTATTCATTGGATAGTATGTCATGAGTGGGGGATTAAGTTGGGGGATGTGAAGGGGTTGTGCCATTTGGGCAAGAGACATGGCTGCCATGCTGGCTGCGGCAGACATATTGGCAGAAGAAATGTCACATCTTGAAGACATCATGGTATGATCGAGATTTTCCTTCTGAACTAACTGTGAACGATCGTCGTCATCGTCCGATTCTGATTCTGAGATATCATCGCTTGAATCATCGTAAAACATCCGTCTGTCTGGGCTTTTGTCATCTTTTTGACAGTCTGTGCTTGGAACTGAAGGAATACTATTATCTGAAACACTGCTTTTATCTTCCATTTTACTACAGCAGTCTGATTTTCCATTCTCAAAAATGTCTCTGTGTGAAGTTTCATTGTTTTCCTCAACGGGAACCTCAACAGCATGTTCTTGTTTAATCTCTATATCAACATGAGTTGTCTCCACATCAACAGGAGTTATGGGCCTTTTTCTACTTTCATACCCATTAGACATGTCCACCGGTTTGATTTCATTGATTTCATTGATGTTAGGTTGCTTAATGTCTAATTTTTCAGGCCTTTCTAGTAACAGGTCCTTCTTTTTATTCATTGATAAATCACATGGTTGGTCCATTCCTGCTTCTTGTTGAGCCATCTGTTGATGGTACGGAAATGGAATAACATACACAGCATTTTTATTTGGCAAATAAGGATAATGTGCAGATAAACTGTTTTGCGTTACCTCCATACTTTCTTCACTTTCGAATGAATCATCGACCGCTTTTGAAGCTCGTCTCTGTGCAGCTCGAGCATTTTTAAACCAGTAAATAATGTTCGTTAGGTCAAGAGGTCGTCTTCCTTTTCGAGAATCAAGTTGATTAAGTTCATTCATATATCTGATCATCTGCTCTCTGGAAGGGTGCTGGTTTTCCTGAAACCACTTATGAAGTCTAGGAATCTCATGTTCTGGGTCGAAAGAAGTCCTCACTCGAGTTCTGCTCGCCATGAAATAAGGCTGTGGCGTAGTGATTTGTCCATCCTTTATTTCAGGAGATGTTTGAGGACTATTTTCTTTAGACAGTTCATTTTCTTTTATATCGGGCTCAGGTGTTTTTTCTCTAGGATTCAAATCTGTGGCATTTTTATTAAGATTTCCTTTAAGTTGCTCTTTGTACCACTTATCAAAAGCAGACGTCAAATCTTCAGAAATCTTAACAGAGTGATCTCCCTTGCTAATGGATGAAAGAAGACCCTGAAAATATACAAAATTACATCTCAAATTGGAAACTGAAGGTATATTTTATATTATATGTACATATTAAAATTTTATATTTTCATTTTAATACAAATAGTTTTACTTAAACTGCAATTTTAATTTTTATACAAATTGTTTTTAAATATTATTTTAAATTATAAAAAGAAATTTAAATTTAGATTGTAAAAAATTCAAATTTATATTGTATATCATTACTACAATGTTATCATATCTACAATGTATTAGTCACCACAGATTACCTCTCCTAGCAAGTACTAAAGCAGGGCTCAAAATTGTCATTTAGACCAAGTACTGGATTAAACAGCATTTCTGGGTTCACTATTTGTTGTATGATGGTCATTGTGTGGCTTTGGTGTCAGCAGTACACATTAAGCACAAGGGCAAGTGTGAAAATTCTTTATAGGACATGATGGCATTGTCAAGTTTGACTCCTGGCATTTTCGAGCTTTATAAGGCTTTAAATCAATTACTAGATTAAGATGTATTCAAGTTAAACACACAGAGTGTACTGAATATAATCTTTATATTATGGTATCCTTCATAAATAGAAGTATTTTATTCTTTTTAATTTGTTTATTTATTTAACGATCCCCCCCCCCCTCCCCATCCCCAGCACAAAAGTAAACATCGGCTATTGGGGCACAAGTGTGTTATTCAGTCTTGATACCAGATGGCCATAAATTTCAATGGTTTCCATTTTTGTAACTTTTCGTATAAATATTCAAAGTACACATGTATATATATAAAAAACACTCATGTGTTTATTTAAAACGCCATCCAAACATGGATTTTGTTCTGTACCCTCTACCCTACCCTTCCTGAACAAAGTTCAAATAGAAAGAAACAAAAATAATTATTTTATTATGATCCATTTGACATCCTTATATACTTCAAGGGGAGGTAATCCACAAGATTTGTTTTTCCTGTTAGACTACATCTTAGGAAGGACAGCAATTAAGACGTGTTATAGCATAAAGATTTTAATAATATATTAAAAATACATTAAAAAATATCTTATCTTTTAAAAAAATTCCTTACCCCCATAAAATTTAAACCCAGAAAACAAAATGCATGTACTCATAAAAGGAAGTAATCCATCGGTCTAGTATCTACGTTCATATACATCACAAGGATAATCGCAGTTAAATTTTGTTATGGCACAATAATATATTAATGAAACAGACCTTGTATTTAAAAAAAAAATTAATTAATAAATAAAAAAAAGAAGTAGACATGCAAAATTAATGTCAAGACGTGCATGCTTACCTTATCTATGGGACATCCTGATTGGTTGAGAAGACCATGGGACTGGGACAGAAGCAACTGCAATAATTTCTCCTTGACTTCCTCCGCGGAACTAGGTTTCGGATGGCTGCAAGAGCGAAAGTACGGATTCACTACGAAACAAGGCACGATTCCGATTTCATACTAGATGCATTTCACATGCAAAATTTACTTACAGGATAAACAGTACAGTCCACTTAATTGTATTCTTGATAATAGCATATTCCTGTTATTTGCATAATAGTCCGCTACACAGAACCATTTGTATGCAAATATGTACAAAGAATTTCTTTTAATTGCATAAGCTTTCTTTGTAATGTCTGGTTAATTACTTAAGACAATGTAGAATATTTTCTTCTTCTTCCTAAGTATAAAAAACCATCAAATAATCACAAAATAACTACAAAGTAAGTGTAACTGTATACTATATTTGCATTCTGGTTACATGGTCAAAGAATTCCTTACTATACTGAATATTTCTGATATTTGTGATCATTGTTTGATAAATGTACTTTGATTTTATACTAGCTATCAGATGAATAGTAACATGATTTTAAATGGGCATTTCTGAAAGGAATAATCCTGTTAATTGCATAAAATATTTGGGCAAAATAAATATGCAATTAAGAAGATTCTACTGTAATAGTAAGATGCAACTGCTGCACAAAGCCATGTACTAAATGTTGTGGGGAATTTTTGGTTTAGGGTGTCCCAATTATTAACATTTTTCTTACTATACACAGTGTATGATCAGGGAGAAGGAAAACAAAAGGATTGTTTGTTTAATGACACCCCAGCACACTGTTTATTCAGTGGCTATTAGGTGTCAAACTAGTCCCAGTTGTTCAAAGCATTGTTAAGCTAACTATGGAGTAGTTGAATATTACTCTTTAAAATATCTTCATAGAAAGTTCAAATATACTTCTGATCAAAGCATTGTTAAGCTAACTATGGAGTAGTTGAATATTACTCTGAAAAATATCTTCATAGAAAGTTCAAATATATTTCTGATTTGATTATTTATGAATTATGGCTATATTAATCTAAGTTTCAACATATATATTCTATTACCATTTGCAATGATTTATAATTTGGTTTTGAAATATTCAACTAACCCATGGTTAGTTTAACCTTGCTTTGAACAACTGGGCTCTGGTGTTTTATCACTCATGGCCTTTAAGAGGAAACCTGCTTATGCCATATAGGCTACTCTTTCTGATTAGCTTATTTTCCTTTCCAACCAGTCATCCACAACTGGTTCATCAAAGGCCATGATATGTGCTGTCCTGTCTGTAGGACAGTGTATATAAAACATCCCCTGCTGCTTATCGGAAAGAGTAGCCTATGTGGCGGCAGTGGGTTTCATCTAAAGACATATGTCAGAATGACAATATGTATGATGTCAAATAGCCAATGATAAGATAAAAATCAATGTGCTCTAGAGGCGTCGTTAAATAAAACAAATTACTTTCCGATTTTTAGTTTTAGTCTACATGTATGTCAATGATATCGCAGATAAATTAGATTGTGTAAGTAGGCTATTTGCTGATGACACAAATATAGGAACATCGTCCAACAATATTTCAATCATAGAAAGTGACTTAAATACTAATCTATCAAAACTACATGACTGGTAAAAAAAAATGGCTAGTTACTTTTAATCCTAATAAAACCAAAGCTTTACTGTTTTCAAATAAAGACTCTTAAATGAACCACACCTTGTATTTGGTAACTTAGCTATAACTATAAAATTTAGGTTTAATGTTTTCAGATGATGAAAAGTGGTCAAGTCACATACAAAATATTTGTAAATCAGCTTCAGCAATGATAATTTTTTTTTTTATCTGTTTTACGAAAACACAAATATTTATTAAATAGTCAAACTTTAATGATAATTTATACAACTTTCATTCGCCCTATTCTTGAATATGCTTCTGAAGTATGGGATAGGTGTTCCCAGGAAAACTCTGATATATTAGAAAAGGTACTGATGGAAACTGCTAGAGTAATTACTGGTATGCCTCAAATTTGCCTCAAGATTTTCATTATACACTGAAACAGGTTTAACAATACTTGCTGCAAGACGAAAAGCTAAAAGGTTGTGTACAATGTTTAAAATAATAAAAAGGATGACTTCTGACTTCTTAACTGATTGTATTCCACAAAGATTAGAACAAATAGTTCCTTACATACTAAGAAATGGGGAGAATATATCGACACCTTTTGCCAGAACTAATATATTAAAAATGTCATTTATTTATTCATCAATTGATCTTTGGAACAATTTAAATCCACTAATAAGAAACTGTGAAACTATATCATCTTTCAAAAAAGCAATAACACCAAATACAGATAAAATTCCGTTTTATTTTGCTTAAGGTAAACGACCAATAAATATGTTACATACAAAACTAAGACATGAATGCAGCACCTTAAACGCAGATCTATACAAATATGGACTTACTACAGACCCATCAAGTAATTGTGGAGACTATTTAGAAAACAATATCCATTTTCTATAAGAATGTAAAAAATATGAACAGAGGCAGGTTCTGTATAATTCATTACAACTTTTTCAACCAATAAATCTAAAATTATTATATGGAAGAAATACTTTAACTGACTTAAGTAACAAACTTATTTTCAAAAGTGTCCAAACATTTATAAAAC
>JAULBS010095490.1:0-16781 GCA_032355785.1 Symmetromphalus regularis | reverse complement strand
GGTCCACTGAGAAGGATCGATCCGACGACCGACCGGTTCACAGGCAGACACACTACCGTTTGAGCTAGATCCCGCTCACAATGTGCTCCAGTGGTGTCGTTAAATAAAACAAACACGTGTCGCATTATAGACTCATTCTCAAGAACCGGTGCCAAATGAAGTCAGACAATACTGGCTACCACATCCCGAAATTATTACAGTGAGATATGATTCATATGTGTATGCACCTCTCTATGGCAAAATTATTATGAACTTTATGACACGTAAATTACGTCTCGTAAATTAAATATCGGTGTGTATGTATCATTTTCTGCATGTAATTTAAGGTTCGTTCAAAAAATAGTTTCTGAGTGTAGCATGTCGGGGTGATGATGTTAAACTATAGGATACGATATCTTCAAAAACATGTATGCCCGTAAATTAGATTTTTAATTTCCGTTTTCGAAATTGGAAATTGACCGCAGCTCTGACAAATAATTATATATTTAAACATTATATCACTTCCTAATTGTAATGCTTTATGTAGCAACTGCCTATTTTAGACATTATTTAGTTTGTTATTAGCTTCGTTTCATTTTTAAGTGGCATTTTAAATTTGGACTCGTAAATTTTAGGAATTTGGCGACATGCTAACATTCTAATCGACAGTTGTCTACAGAAATAAGGAAATAAATGCTATTTCATGAAATTGATATCACGAGCACTAAAACGTGCTCTTTTTTCTTCACTTTTGGGACGATTTTATTTAAAGTATCAATCTTTACATTTGAACATTTCATTTGGCGACAAACACATTTTGACACCCTTGTCATATTTGGTCATTAGCTACTTGTTACTTATGCCTTCTATGATACTAAACGGCTGCTTAAAATGCTACCAAAGGTCATCTCTTACCAATGTGAACAAAGAAATATAATTTATTTATGTGTTGTATTGTCTTTGATGATGGAAACCTCGGCGACACCGTTTGGCAACCTTTCGTGAGAAAGAGTCAATATTTGAAAAAAAGTATGGTCCACCAACTTTTCCGTTGGTCCACCTACTTTTTGAAGTTCGGAGCCCTGGTGACCACCTCAATTTTCAATGAATTTCCAACACTGAATTTAATATACTCAATTTAAACAAAATACACAGTTTTGTGTTTATGGTGTATGCTTTTCATTATTTAATTTTTCACAGTTTATTCAACAGACACTAGCTGCATTATGCTGATTTTAAATGAAATGTTATTTTTACTAAAAGTTAAAACATGAGTTTTAACTTTGTGACTGTCAAATCTTCTAAAATGACAAATTTGTACTGGTAATGGACACTTATTTCCAGGCTTGCACCGATATCTGTAAGTCTTACGCCAAATTAGTTTGGCACACAGACAATCACCAGTTGTTTGGTTCGTTATTTTACTTCTGTCGAGTTAATGGAGAAAACCGAAGTTTTTATTTTTTGCTCAATTTCTCCTCACTCTGTAAGCTTAGGTATCACTCGCCGATACTCAGAGATTTGGTCAGGTAGCCCATTCATTCACAAGCTTTGTGTGAGGATTTATTGAGATACCTGAGTTAGTTTTGGTCAGTCAATTAAGCTAAATCCATTATTTATAAAGTAAAATATAGTAGAATGCATTTTAATTTAGTTTTTATCATTTTTTCAGGGTCTTATTATTTCTTATATGTTTATATACTTCTAGGATCTTCATATCCCTCAAGGATTATCCCAATGAACAATAAAGGACGATAAGACCAACCAAGGTGTTGTGTATTATTTCATTTTATGTCTCGGTAACAATAATAAAGTGCAATTAATAATACAAAGAATATCTCAATGAACAACATGGGGGAAAAAAGAAGAGTCATGAGATGTACATTTACATATGTATACTTACAGTTGACTTTGCATAATCTTTAGATATGAATTCCTTTGACTTTCCGAGGCAGTGTAACACTAGTGCCGAAACAATTCCTGTCCTATCTTTACCGTGTGCACAGTTCAGTACTGCTGGCAAGTTAACAGGATCTGTAAGAAGCTTCAGGGCTGAAACAAAAAATAAAATGAAAATTTGTTTTAAATATAAAGCAATCCAACGCTACAATCATATATACAAATACAATTTAGTCATTGGTTCAGTTTAAGATTTTATTTGTTGTAAATTACAATGGTTTTAATTGCTGCCACTCATTTTAATTTACCCTTCAAGTTGGCTTAATCGGGAACTTTTAGATTTCTGAAACTGACAGCAAATATATATATATACATGTATATATCCTCGAGTAATCAGTTTCCGTTCTATTAAGGGAGAAAAGCTTCTGCGCATGCACAATTGTAATCGCACGTTCAATGTAACAGAATAATATTTTACCTTGATTATGATACTATTAAAATCAACCAACAAATCTTTCAAATGTTATCTGTTTATATATTTAAAAAAATGAAAACCCTACCTGGTCGGATGTTGACATTTTAGGAATTCGTATCCGGTCTATTTTTAGACAGTTACAGTCTAGTCGTCGTACCGTAAAACATTTGTCACGTGACTTTCTAAATTTACGCAGACAACACTGTCATTTTTGTGAGCTCTGCCAGTGCCAGTGACAATTGCTGCTTATTTTGGTATGTTGCACGTTATTTAGTGACTCTACAATTCGAAATGAGTGTTGCATCTCACTCAACCTTTTACCCATTTGCAGTTTGGGCTATTTTCTATTCCAACCAGTGATCCACGACTGGTTCATCAAAGGCTGTGGTATGTGCTGTTCTGTCTGTGGGACAGTGCATATAAAAGACGCCTTGCTACTTATCAAAAAAGAGTAGCCTACATATGTCAGAATGACCATATATTTGACATCCAATAGCTGATGATAAGATACAAATCAATGTGTTCTAGGGGCATCGTTAAATAAAACAAACTTTACTTTTTTCACTCTACCTTTTATAAAGTTAATTTTTAGTAAATTTTAAAAGTTTTTTTTCTGAAATGAAGATTTGAATTTTTGTAACAATTATTCGAATGTCATGGTTCACGTGTGCGCACATTTGTTGTAAACAATCCGTAAAAAAAAAAACCACAACTCCAGATACAGCGCGGAAGATATAACTTATGATTACTGTATATGATTATAACTTATATAAGCGATATATATATATATATATATATATATACAGTGAGATCTCGTTTATCTGGACGGTATCGTTTTTCCGAAATGTGTCCGTATTAACGAATTTCTGTACTACTGAAACATTGGGAGTAATCTCCCTTGAAAAATAAATGAAGAAAAAAAACTATGAACTTAAATATAAGCATTTTGTTTAGAACAAATTGTATTAACTCACCTTATTGTTGATTTAAACAATGTTTATTAATGTTTTAATTTTGGGATGGGACAATAAGCATGAACACAATTTTCAATTCATTTTAATTTACGTCTCACCTACTAAAATATAATATACCAAATCTTAACTAACTGTTGCAAAGATAAAGAAAACAGTAAAACAGTTGTGCTAACTAGCACTCCTACTAGTAGTAGTAGCCGGGCACAGTCCTACAAAAAGCATCCGAAAAGTGTTAAGAAAACTGGTGTGAAATGCTTTGTAGCCATGTTGGCTCGCATTGATTATGCAACTGGTCACGTAAGATCACTTCTTTTCTGTTCTGTTTGATATTAAACTTTTAAAGAAACTAGTAGTGCACGGTTAAACGGAGCAAACTCTTTATTTCTCGCACATTGTTTTGGATTATGACAGTCCGGATTAACAGATACATTAACAGTGTGGGAGTTTTGTTTTATTGAATGACTGTCAGTAAGGTGGGTTTCCGGATTACTGGAGTCTAGATAAGCGAGGTCTCACTGTATATATATATATATCTTTAAAATTAAATGTGAATTCCTTTGATTTTCTGAGGTAGGCCAACTGTAAAATAAACACCAAAACAATTCCTGTCCTGTGTTTACAATGCGGTTCTGTAAGTAGACAAGTTAATGAGAAATAATTTCTTAATGCCAATTTTTATATATTGAGTCCAATTTAAACAAAGTGATTGATCAAATTTTATCATTTGCAAGGATGCTAACCTAAAGTATATACTTGACCTAAATGAACTACATTACCTGCACATATACTCTTCTGACTGAGATCAACCATATCTTTGTACTGTCCAATTAGCCCAATGTCGTTCAGGTAATGGTGTGCAAAGAACCTCACAAAGTACATGTAGCCAGTGTTTAAAATCAAATCAAGCAGAAGAAATAGCAACGAGCACAGCTGCATACCCCATGAAGCTCTATTAAAAATTGTCCATATATACCAACAAGAGAAGAAATCTACGAGGTAATGTGATTTAAATGCTGAAGATTTACTAGAATGTTTCAGGCATGGTTTAGAAATATCAAACTTCATATTGGTTTGGTCAATTTTTGGCGCAATATCTGCAGATTTCTTTTCTCCATTTATACTGAATTCACACAGAACATGGTTGTTTTCATATTTAGCAATTCGTGTCCCGAGTTTCTTGATTTTCACACTTTCCAGTGGTCTGTAGTTTCGCATGCGTGGATTCTGAACTTGGCATAACTGAAAATACTCGTCAAGGTGTTTCTGACCGTCTGCTTTGTCATACTCTGTCCTGGATCTGAAGTCTATTATGGAGTTTATACCAAGCTTGTTTATTGTCTCCGCCTCCTGTTCATCAACAAAGTCCGGTCTTGATGAGCGGTAGATGATTCCTTTGTAAGAACTGCATCCTGTTTGATATTTTGCACACAAAACTCTAAAGTTTGGCACAGATTTCAAAACTGGAACAAATACACTGTCAGTGGAAGCCGCCATTTTATGTCACGGAGAGAATAATATTATTTCTTTCATTGGCTCAGTACATTTTCAGCTGATGTGCTACTGTATTCTAACAATTAGTTTACAATATTGAAAGGCGACCCCACTCAGACTTGCGATCATTCATTCATTACCGTTTATATCATTCATATATAACGGAAATAAAGAATTGATACAAAAAGCACGAATAATCGTCGGGTTTAGACAGTATTTCTCTGCACCATTATTACATTGTTAAACAATTTGACTTCAGTACATGTATTTGAAAGTAAGTTGTACAATGTTACATTTATTCCAACAAATGAAATTTTTTATTGAAATTTTTAAAGAATTTTTTTTTTTTCAGGGCCGTAGCTAGCGTGGAGAAAGGAAGGGCAGTTGTCACCGGAAAACTCCCAGTAAAGAACAATAGAAATAAACTTAGAAGAAAATACTTTTCTTATTTGAGAAGTTTTAAGTTTTCCTATTATTACCTTTGACAACTGAACCTCGTGCTCCATTTGGGTTAGGTTTTGTGCTGGAGAAAACGGAAAGAATATGGAGAATGAGTTCTTTGTTCAAAACGTAATCACGTGATAGTCATCCGGTAATGCACGTTTTGCACGAGCAAGTCGAGCATTGCATGTTATATTGAATGCATGTAATTTTACAAATTGGAGTAGAATTGTTAATATTATTTATTTTATTATTATTATTGTTGTTATTATTGTATATTTATATATTTTGTACTGAAACTAAAAAGACATGCTTTTATTTTTAAAAAATGAGGACTTGTGGGGATGGATGGAGTATGGAGAGAGGATACGAAATGTGCATTTATATACTGTTGTACGGCTAAAATTGTTTAATTAACCCTTTATCTAGTCAAGCTTTTACCCAAAAAGATCAATACGATATGTGGATTCTATAACAGATAAACCGTACTTGTCCTCTGAAATACATTAGCAACATTTAAGTAAGCTCAGGTAATCTGACAACAGGGGCGGATCCAGAATATTGGAATGGAGGCCAGTAATTATTTTCGGCGAATCATAATTAAAAAGTAAATTTTAACTATATTTTAAAAGTACATCTAAGACTGTTTATTCAGTCTACTTGATTACCCCCACCACCACCACCACTACTAACCTGCGTATAGTCTCTCAGAAAATGTCACGAGACCATAATGACGATTTCTATTGCTTGTTGTTTAGATATCTCTACATTCCTTTTTATATACTGTCAACAGAGCCAAGTACTAACGACGCATGACAATGTAATTTAACATCAATTCAAAATTACTCTATATTTATTAAGCACGGGAAGCATGTCCGACGTCAGCGACAACGATTCCGTGTCGTCGGTGGAGGAGGTTATCACGATACGACAGATTTCACAGCACAGTCCGCGCCTTGTCCAGGGCTACGGAGGTGTTAACTCTGTAAAACCTACCATCCCTCCCCGCGGCTTTGTTACTGTCAGTGAGCTACCACATAACACCGACAGGATGCCGCCAGCAGTCCCAATGGTTTGTTAACTTTTTATTTAAATAAAAGGTTTAAAAAAATAAATAATAATAAAATTTGGAATTTAAAGCAATCTATTCATCAAGGGCAATAACCTGTTTTAAGTAGAGGGGGTTAATTTAAAGTCCATACCAAATAAATACATAAAATGATAAACTAATAATTAGCAGCCAACGTGTTAAAACGGTATAATTTACAAGCAGTTAGTTTTATGTCAGCATAACATAATCATACCTTTACCATATTATATAAATTTGGATTATATAAAATACCCCTCGGAATTCAGATCATTTTGTGTCAGCAATTTAGTTAAAATAATAAAGTAAATAACAGACAACAGCATTTTGCAATGACACTGTTGATTGCCATTGCAAATTTCAATGACTGAAAATCAAAAAGGTTACCTAATATCTAGGGCCAGTGTAGCCGTTTAAATATTGGGGGAGAAAGACTGAATAGGGGCACCCCCCCTTGCTCCTCCCCTCTACCCTGCTGCAGCATTTCTGATATTCTTAACCCATTTTAAATGCCAATAGACATGCAATTGTAGTCTCTATGGTAAAATATTCATTTATTTATGTGTTAGGTTGGATGATTTTCTGGTGAGTAACGGGTTGCTCTCTTGCTGTTTGCAAATAGGGATGACTGAAACTTATCAAAATCCTAAAAATCAATCTTGTCGATATGTGAGAAATTTTGAACTACGGTACCCATGTTTTCTTTTCAGCAGCTGTGCACATCAAGAGAGAACAACAACACTGTTTTACTTGGGAAATTTCCTCCCATCATTACACTGAATGTTGGTGGAGTTCTACACATGACCCGACTCTCAACACTACTCAAATACTCGGACTCTATGCTGGCTGCATTGTTCAGCGGACGATACAAGGTCGACCAAGACAAGGATGGAAACTACTTCCTAGATAGCAATGGAACGGTTTTCAGTCATATTCTAGAATTCTTACGCTATGGTGTTCTGCCATCTAATGAAATGGTGCTGCCTGTTTTTCGAGAAGCTGAATACTACGGACTACACAGTCTAACAGAAAAGCTCCAGCTAAAACCAGAAATTGCATCTTTACAAGTGAAGCAGTCACATCGAGCACAGTTTCCTGGTTACGATGAGGCCCATGATGAAATTATCCGGACAGCTATTGATAATGCCTCGGTTACTAAAGTTGGCGAGGTGATTATACATGCATTCAGGAAGGAATTTAAACCCAGAGTTCAGAATTTTAATCCAAACCATGGCTGTATTGTGGAGCAAGCGCATGTATCTATTGGGCCATGGGAGTCACTGGCGACGGAGGAGATGCTGATCAAGTGTCTAGAGATGGATCTGATGGATGAAGGGTATGTGGTCAAACCACATGAAAGTCGACGTAAATGTAAATATTATTACGGACAAACATGTCAGAAATTTGTTTTCAAAATAAGTATAGTTTTTGAATGACGACAATTTAATTAATAAATGACACACATTAGGACTGTATAACCTTTGACAATGTACTTGTACATACTAAGAATCACAATGATTCTAGGATTCAGCGCACATCATTATGATACCTCACCTCCTCATTTACTGTATTCTATTAACCACTTATACATTAAGGCAAGTTTTTCTCAGTATTTGTATAGCAAATATTGGTAAGTTGGCATGCATTATCATACCATGAAATACACAAATCACAAATTTATATTCATAGTCAGCTCATACATACCATTCAAATTAACCCTTTCTGTGCTAAAATAAATTCAAGGACTGAGCCACATAAAAACTACGCAATAGTGCTCAGTGTACTATTATGTCCATGACATCATCAGATACATGTAACTGGTGCACTCTATTGTTACATCACAAAAAGGTTAACTTATAGTTAATCCATGACATTTGTTGGTCTCTTCAGAATATGGAGAAGCCAAAAAGTAGGATATTGTTATTTGTCCTTTCAACAGTTATTACATACCGGTAATGCATGAAGGGGTAGGAGATGAAGTTATGGAATGTTTTGCTCGTTTTCAAAATACATGTTGAAGTGTTACACGAGGATCGGTTGGGGAAAGTGTACCTCTAGTATGGCATAAACAATGGAAATTATCCATACCAGCCTCTTTCATCCAGTCCTGAGGATTAAAATCCATTTCACTTACATGGATCTCTGATTTAGGTCTAATAGTAATAATATTGGATATTTAACTACGTTAACTACATTTGGATATTTATAAGCATATTGTTTTGACAGACAGATACTCTGAATCCACTTTTTTCTATATATATGTATAATTTTTATGGTATTTGGTTTGTAACAACTGTGATATTTTTCTTAATAAAATGAACAAAAGAGGTTTTTTTTAATCTGTGATTTTGTTAAAATTTAATAAACTAAATGGTGATAAAATGTTCATATTCTGAAAACTAACAAAACCTATTTATTTAATGCAAGTTTAATTTTAATAATTACAAACTTTAATTATCAGTCTTGATAAACCATAGTGTGATATATTTTAAGTGTTCAACATTGTTTCATTTTCCGGTACTCTATGCATGTACACAATAGTCATGTGCAAATCCCCTGTAATGAATTTTGTATGAAATATTTTGTAATTATTTTGTCATACTATGTTTACATGTTTAACTTATTAATATATATTTATACAAAATATTTCATCATGTTACCTATTGAAATGGTGTATGTTTATATTGTAGAAAATGTGAATTTTTGAAAAATATAACAGCAATTCATTTCTTAAATTATTTTTACATTTCCACCCTACCAAACATTTTTGAAAAATTAATTGAATTAATAAACGTATATAACTTTCACCACTGCAGGATCTTTCCATACCATAGCCCTTCCCCAAGACCAATGTGTTTTTCTGCATTATGTATCAGATTTACCTCAACTCCAAACCATTTTAAATAATATTTTGTAATTGAAGAGCGTTTTTGCAAAGCTTGCTATGTTTATAAATGTGAAGTCAAACAGAAAAATAGTTTAGTGAGCATCTGTGGTCCAGTAATAGAACACTGGACTCTCAAGCTGAAGAAAGTGGTTCAAAACCGATTGTAGAGAAAAAGTTTTACTATACTCAGTGCATGTACAATACCCTAGATACCCAACCCCACCCCCAAGAATTGTATGCATAAAGGATACGTTTCTCATTTAAAAACTATTTTGGGCGTTGTGGTGCTGCAGATACTCTTTTGTGTGTAATAATTCATACATATATACTGATAGAAAAAACAAATGCAAGTCCAGTTTTGGTAATGTTTTTTCTCTGTAGACCAAATGTATTAAAATTGTATGCATATATCTATCTCATTGTACTGTGTAAAGAATATTTGATAAAAATTTGATCAAGCTTCAGCATGTGTTTCACTGCACGAAATAATCATCCATAGAGCATTTGAAATATTTACCAACAAAAGAAAAATTCATTTGTTTTTTTCTGTCAGTATATATTGTACATACAACTATGTCACTGACAGCAGCTGATAAGATATGCCAGTCGTAACAAACTTCCTAATTTTAATGTTACTATTTAATCTTAACCCAGTTTTATTTCACTAGACTCTTTTCTGCACAATATTCATTTAATATTTATTTAAATTTTATATTCAATTTTATGGCTTGTCACATAAAATAACATTTTTAATATTTATTTACTTTGGTGCAAGGTTCTTTTAAATGCTTGTTTGTTTGTGTTCATATTGTTTGAGGTAGAGTGAAATAAAGCTAAGAAGTTGTTTTAAGACAGGAGAGTACCAAGGTTTACCCGTTTTGCTAGAAAATATTCAATTAAATAAATACCAAGGAACCAATTCCCTTGATCCCACATTACCACCATGCATATTTATAGTCATAGATCAACCCAGCTATCTTATATTCCTGTAGGATAATCTGGATTGAAAATCCTACCCATTCTAAAAAACAGATGTCTTTTTATGCGAATATCAGGCATTTTAGCAGAACTTAAGATATAATGTCAGGAATCAGGGAAAACCTTGCTCAGAAAATCAGTTCTTTTGGGATGAAATGTGAAAATTAATTGATAAAAGGTCAACAGAAAAATGTTGGATTTTCTTTTGGACCATAAATGAAAAAAATAAATAATAAGTGCAATGAGGTCTGTTACTAGCACCAAATGATCTAGTACAATTAATCCCTGGGAGTCGTATGAGATTTGAATGTTGGATTGGTACAATCCTAGGTAAATTAAAATAGGGACTTGTATAGAATATAACAATTTTTAATTAAAAGAACTATAATAATACAATTAAGCCTGTGTTTATTAATCACATTAATCTGGGTACACTTCAACTTTTCAACAATAGTTTTAGTTTTAAAGCTAAAATAAGAATTTTAAGTTTGAGGATGTTATTTTTAGATGTTTTAAATATTCACTGTTTTGTTATTAAGTTAGGATTTCTTTCTTTATATTTTTTGTTTATCCAGCACATGAAAGAAACTGTTCTACTTGTTACACATTGTGTTTGTTTTGTATTAATTAGTATAGTTTATTGTAACATATCATAAAACATTCCTATCTGAATACCATCTTGGATAGTGCTTTGATAATATTTACTTTGGTAAATCAGAATATGAATGGAATGTATTATTATAAAATCATTTCTATGTGTTACAAAACCAAAAATACATGTATTTATAAATATTGTCTCACATAGTTGCAGAAGATCAATGTCCTCAATTCATAACACAAATTACTTTGATGTTTTCAATTTTCTTAATTAAATTTGTTTATAAATAAATGATCCTTTGTTAAACTTACAAATTAGTCTTTTATAAGTTCTGTCTTGTTATTATGTCAGAAATACATGACATTATTGTACAATAATATTATTGTTGTAAAAACAGGAATAAAATTCTTATTTTCTACATTTGTTTTTTGTTGGATTAAAGGATAAAGATAGTACTAGTTAATGATGTAAGTTATTGATTTTACAGGCCCGTAGGAACAACTTTGATTGTTGGGTTGGGGTGGGGAGTGTGCACTGACGGATCTGGTTCAAACTGTATAAGATTTTGGATACAATGGCAAACTTTAAAATGTAAAAAATAAAAGGGAGACAAGAAGGGGGAATCATGTGACCCCCCTCTCCCACCTCCAGTAACAGTTCCTAAGGGCCTGCTTTGTCCACTTCAGGTTAGCAAAGCCTGATGGGATACCCTATTTTATTCTTTTTAAGTTAAAGCTGGTATCTTATGTCATAAAATAGTTATTATCTATTTAAAAACCTTTCCATTATTGGTTATAAATGGTGCGTAATTCAAACATGCTACTGTTTTAACAAGTTCCAAACATTTACTATCAAAATGTGCTGTTGCTTGTATCAGGTGATAGGAAAGAAATTATCAGATGAATGAAACGGACCAGCACCAATGGTGCAGTAGTTAAATTATCAGACTCTTGGTTGGTAGGTACTTGTTTCAGATAAAGATGACATAACTGGTTAGTCATAAGATGATTATAAGGGTATAAACTACTAAACATTATGGTTTAGGATATCTCTTTAAAAATAGTTAAGAAATTTTAAATATCAATTAACTGTCTCTCTTTCATAAATTAAACATGGATGTGATTTGTAGAAAGGTAGCATGCTGTGCTTTACTGATATATATTGTTATTTAGTAAACTACTGTCTATATTGTACTTACAATTAGCAAGACAGAAAATGGTACATCTAGTTTATTACATATCGTATAGAGTTGACATTTCAATATTTTTTTTATTTGTCACTTATTTATTCCAAATGTTATAAAACTTATTTTATCTGTACATACAGTTATTAATAAAATTTACAATCTACTTTATTTTGTGTTTTGTAAATGACTGTTTGAAATGCATGTCACATGTACATTTTTATCAATTTGCTGGTAAATCTTTGAAATAGTGAAAACCAGCATTACATGGTTACAGTGTAGTTATGCACTCATTGTAAATTCTAGTGTGTTTCAGACAAATAAATGTATACAGAACCGCAAAAGAAATGCATTATTTACCAATGTAAAGAAAACCCACAACAACATTCAGGATGTTTCCTGTATTTAAATTAAAATAAAAAAGGTCATGAAGGTTCATTTCTGAGACGCAGATGTGAATTTTTGAGTGAAGTTTGCTTGGAATAAATTGTCAAAATGCAGCTTCATAGACTAGGGTGGGATGCATGTGCAAACAATTCTCATTGAGGGCAATATGTACGTGCGATCCCTGCTGGCTATCTGCATAAAAGGCAACCTTAACTTCCAGTCTGGCATTCATAATTTCGATACATTATGTATGCCATGTTTATCAACAAATCAGAGGGAACAGGCGATTGGGCACCTACAGGCTGGCGAGAGTTCACAGGTTGTGGCGAATGCGTTTAATGTCCATGTCACTACGATACAATGACTAAAACACCACCACGACGCCACCAACAGCACAGCAGACCGTCCTTGTAGCGGACGCACCAGGGTTATCACCCCTCGACAAGACCGGCTCATTCATCGGCAACACCTGCATGACCGATTTCTCCCGACCGCTAAAACAGCTAGTCAGACCATCGGGACCCAGCGGCGACCCATTAGTGCAGACACAGTCCTATGTCGCCTGTCTGCCAACAACCTCTCGTCACCGTCCTGCTTACGGCCAGAGTGACCAGCATAACATCTAAAGAAGACTCAACCAGGTGCATCCAAGGCCAACAACTGCTGCTCAACTGCATGTGGCTTTTCTCAGGGTATGGGCACAAAGTACCAATGGCATTCATCAACCACCTGATGCTTTCCATGTATTGAAGATGCATATGTCTGTCATCTATGCACAGGGTGGCCACACGAGATATTGACTTGGAACACCCCTCCTGTTATCCACACTTGCGCCGCCCCTTCACAAGCTTTACACAGCGTTCAGTACTCGATCCTGATGCTGTGTCCCAAAAACTTACTCTTAAGATGTGCACAATGGTATCGACATTACCTTGAAATTAAACATATAATTGCATCCTATCCATGGTGTGTTTCTTTTGCTATTCAGTATATAAAGAGCATCCAGTTTCAAAACTTCTTTCCCACTCATAAAAACTGGACTCACGGCTGGTAGGTACAGGGATCAAATCTCAATTGAGGCATGCAATTTTAAATCTTATTTCCGGCTTAAGCCTAGAATGAATGCTCTGCAAGGTTCGACTTGTATACCACTTACACCAACCAGTGGTTCATAACTGATTTATCAAAGGTAATGGTATGTGCTGTCCTGTTTGTGGTAAAACACATAAAAGAGCACTTGTTGCTATTAGGAAAGAGTAGCATACATGGCAACACTCAGATTTCCTCTAAAGACTGAGATGCAAAACACCATACATCTACATGTAATAACTGCTGAACACCTAATTTGCTGGGGTGTCTTTAAACAGTTCTTTTACCACTGATACTACAGAAACAACACAAAGAATTAGAGAAATAAATCTTTTATAGCATTACACTCCAAAAAACAATGTTTTATTACACAACCATGTAAAACGATACCACAAATATCTTTAAAAATATTGGCAAAAGAAAGAATAATAGCAAGAAATGTAAGTTGATAAAACAAAATAGGCAATAGACCTACCACCATCAAAATAAAGCCTCATTAAAGAAAATAACACTTGTATTGAACCTAATAAATATTAAATTAACTTCAAATGCCAAGGTAGATCAATGGGGTCAGGAAACCGTACAATCTCAACCAATTTAGTTTTCCATTATAATTCTGTCGTGACATTCAATCTTTCCTAATTACAATATAAATTTAAAATAAATATCAAGTCTCCCTCTTCAAAATTCCTGATTGTACATAATATGAGTTTATTGAAATATTGATAATTAAAGGTATATACCTAGTACATGTACACCAATTTAGAAAATAATATGGTACCATTTTAATATATGTACTGCAAGAATAAAATTACCGTTTTAATACATGTATTGTACCATTTTAATACATGTATTGTAAGAATATGTTACCATTTTAATAATGTATCTCAAGATATTGCACATTATTTTGTAAAACCATGGATGATTATAATGAGAATCTACAACTGGCAGTGAGTCTAACAAAAAACCTAACAAAATATTGCATAATGATATAATACATGTCCTTCAACCCAAGTCACACAGGGATGAAAATTTCCTGCCAGTTGACTGTTTCCCGATTTTGACATTCTGATCGTAAATTTTCTGAGGTATCCTGCCTCAGAAGGGGGGCAAGCCCCCTTCACCATCCTCCCCCCATTCAGTCATTATACATTCCCTCACAATGACCCACCTTGTTAGGTCTGATCTGTTCTCATCCCTGATCACATGAAGAAAGACCATTCATTCAAATTAAGAAAACAAAAGTGAGCATTTTCTGAATATTTGCTCATTTTGTCTTTTTTACGAAATATAAAATGGTGCATAAAACATCAAACCTTTAGCTTTATATTTGTATTCAAACTGTTTCATGGCATGCCTAACAACTTGCAAACACGTCAACCAGATCTGAAAGCAGTGAATTATACTTTGTTGTCATTTACTGAGTACAATTAAACAAGCAGTACTTTCAAATCTTCATCTATTTATGGTTGTGCTTAAAATGTTTCACAATAGTACTGGTAACACTCCCCACTTTCTAACCATCTTTGATATTTGCCTGTTTTGCAATTCTATTAGTGCTTTCTTTGCAGTTACCTCCCTCCCCCTTCATCTCCAAACCTAATAAAAAATTCTGACAATGCCAATTACTGGTAAACAGTTTCATCCAGAGTTCTGTAAATAATACTGTCAGTCATGTCATTGAGTATAATTCACCAAACAGAACTTCTGTCTGCAATATTTTCAAATATTTAACCACATATAATGCAAATGCTTTTGACAACAAAGACAAATTCTGAAAATGATTCACTTTTATTTATATAGGTTGACTGGTATGTAATTCTATATCAATACAAGTCCACACAAACAATAAACACCGATAACCTAAGACTTCAAAACCAGTGATGCACACAGGATAGGCACACAGTTTGACTCCATCCGTGTACTTATATAGGTCACAAATCTCCCGTGAAAACAAATTAACCTTTGCATCTTGCTACAGCAGTTCTGATTTCATTTTGATTTCGTGATAATTATACTTGTGAGATTCCATTTAAGGTTAAAATAAAAGTTTAATTTTACAATAAGCAAATTCTCTAAATATTTAAACACATAAGACAAAATAAAATAAAAATATTAAAATGTATAAAAATATACTGAGAAAATATTTTTATTCTATTAACGTAAAGGTATATTTTAAATATATGCTTATGAACCTTTTAAAAGTTTTGACACAAATAACAAAACTTTAATATCATGACTACCATACAATAATAATAAGTACGATATAGAGTTTAGAGATTTTGTTTGAGCTCGGAGTCCAGACTAATCCACAGTTTCTTACTCTGACAGTTCAAACTTGATTTACAGTTTAAACTATGTTTTATGCTGTTCAGAACAGAAGTAGAACTGCAAATTGAAGTAACTTCATCAATGAGAAACTGGGTCTAAGGTTTTGTAAGCAAAGGGAAATATTGATGAAGATTACATTTAAAGTAAAATGTTTGCAGCAGAAGGCTGAATAAATCTTCTGAACACAAGATGAATGTGTTCATTTTTTGAGCAAGTGAAATAGTTAAAACAGGCTAAATAGGTTTCTCCAATATGCTAGATTTGTGTGTGCTACATAGCAGTTTCATTAATTCTAAACATTCTCATTGAGTTTTATGTTGAAAGAATAGTTCATTGACAAAAGATATATTTTAACAGTTGTGTGAGACCACTAATTCATGCATGTTCAGTATGTTTGTTATTTTCCTGTTTACCTTTCTCTGGAATGTTCGTCATTAAAGTTATGTATTCACGTAATGTAAACTAATTTTTTTTGTTAAGTTTCTTTATTTTACACAAGAACTAAAACTAGTCTACAGTTTGGTTTATCTAGCTATTTGGTCCTAAATATTTAATGAATGTCTCTTATTTCTTTTAGATTCATGGGGTATGATCAAAAAAAAACATCCGCAAACTGTTTGAATCGGCAAAGCCGTTCACACAAACATTTGCGGATGTTTTTTTTGTTCATACCCCGATGAATCTAAAAGAAATAAGAGACATTCCTTATAATTCAATTTGGGACATACATTTTGAGTAATTACACAAACAATTTCATATTTTATTTTCATTTATTTTGGGAAAGTATTGCAAAAATAACGCTCAAGAATACTGAAGAACAAATATTTTTTAAATGACGTCATATTTTTAAATGACGTCATAGTTCTTCCTCGGTTAACTTCTTAAACATGGATACTGACATCTGTGACATGCTTGGCTCGGGGTTGCATTCCAACTTATTTTTCATTTCTTTTATCCCATCTTCATTATTCGTTGATGCCAT
>JAULBS010095479.1:0-16781 GCA_032355785.1 Symmetromphalus regularis | reverse complement strand
TATTGCACCTAGAGCCAACTGAAAATGTCTGTCTTGTAACAAATGAAGGGAGATGTGTACAGTTTGTATTGCACCTAGAGCCAACTGAAAATGTCTGTCTTGTAACAAATGAAGGGAGATGTGTACAGTTTGTATTGCACCTACATCCAACTGAACATGTCAGTCTCGTAACAAATGAAGGGAGATGTGTACAGTTTATATTGCACCTACAAGCAGTTTAACATGTCAGTCTCGTAACAAATGAAGGGAGATGTGTACAGTTTATATTGCACCTACAATCAGCTGAAAATGTCTGTCTCGTAACAAAAGAAGGGAGATGTGTACAGTTTATATTACACCTACATCCAACTGAACATGTCAATCTCGTAACAAATGAAGGGAGATGTGTACAGTTTATATTGCACCTACAATCATCTGAAAATGTCTGTCTCGTAACAAAAGAAGGGAGATGTGTACAGTTTGTTCTGTATAGTGAATTGGTCTTGTTTTTATCACATTAGGCCAGCAAGAAAAATATAATAATGTTATGACGACTGTCTATAAAGTGAACATTCAAAGCTCGACCTTAAACGCATCCTCCCACGGAACCTTGAACTAATTAATTTTCAAACAAATAATTAATTTTAAATATAAACATTTGATTTGTTCATAAAAATACTTCATTCAACTACTTACATAACAACCGCATCTCGCTTATTATCAATATTTTAAAAATAATAACGAATTATGCTCAAGGACAAATAAATCATAAACCATTAACTCGACATGGAATTTCCTATACCATAATTCAGGTAAAACGTCTAGCGTGATATAAAAGCGAGATCTATTTATCACAAATACATGTAAGTTGCATTCATAATTAATATTTAGAGCATAAAGACCCTTAAATTCCGTGGGAATATGCCTTTAAAGTGTGTTATTGTGGTACCATTGATTTTTTAAAATTATTATCTCGTTACCTTATTGTAATTATAACAATCTCCAAGAAAACCATTTATTTAATTATTTTGATACGTATTTAATAGCCAACAACCAGAAAGAACTCTTGGTCTATTCTCAAATTAGTCGGAGTCCATTTAGCATTTTAGTACCGTGTTCTTTTAGGATTGTAATTCGGATTTTATGATATAAAATTATGTGATATGAAATTGCGTCCTTTGATAGAATAATACAGCTGACAGGATGGTCATGGATGCGGGAAGTAATCAATGACTTAATGACATATTTGTGTGGCCATGATATATCATTCACATGTAAGCTGGATTTAATCATTTTTGACATGTCATTTACAACAGTGTAGTCCATGATAGGTTATGTAACGCACGTTACGCTACCTGAGTTTTAACGTGTCAATTATAACCGTGTTTCCATGCTTGGTTACTTAACGCACGTTACACGTTACACTACCTGAGTTTTAACGTGTCAAATATAACCGTGTTTTCCATGCTAGGTTACGTAACGCACGTTACACTACCTGAGTTTTAACGTGTCAATTATAACCGTGTTTTCCATGCTGGGTTATGTAACGCACGTTACACGTTACACTACCTGAGTTTTAACGTGTCAAATATAACCGTGTTTTCCATGCTAGGTTGCGTAACACATGTTACACTACCTGAGTTCAACTTGTCAATTATAACCGTGTTTTCCATCCTGGGTTACGTAACGCACGTTACGCGTTACACTACATGAGTTTTAACATGTCAATTATAACCGTGTTTTCCATGCTGGGTTATGTAACACACGTTACACTACCAGAACTTTAATATGTCTGTTACCACCGTGTGTCAGTGGTCTCACCAATATTCATGAAAGGGATGGAGGAAATCGGTAGAGCTGGTTCCACTTATAGGAAGGGATGGTACCTGAGATTTGCAGGGTACATGTACTTCGAAAATGTCTTTGTATATATATTCAAGAAGATGGCATGACTTGCTGTTTTGGATGGCGAACTAAATAAACGGATGTCGGATATTACTATCGCTGGCAACGGATGGCGGGCATATTTCAAATAAGTCTTAAGAGACGGCGGGCCCACCATCGCTTATGACATGTAGCTTATGACATGTAGCTTATGATATGTACCGAGACCCCTGGGGTTACGTAACTCATGTTAAACCACCAGAGCTTTAATATGCCAGTTACCACCGTGTTTTCCACGCTGGGTTATGTAATATACGTTACACAGCCATAGTCACACAAGGACATGTAGTGTTACCACCCCCGGTAGTGCAGTGGTGAAGCTATCGGACTCGTGGCTGGTAGGTACTGGTATCAAATCTCGGTCAAGGTAGGGGATTTTTTAAAATCGCATTTCTGGCTCTAACACAGTGAGTGCTCCGCAAGGCTCAGTGGGTAAGTGTGTACATATAATTTACACCGGCCGGTCCACGGTTACATAGCTGTGGTATGTGCTATCCCATCTGTGGGATAGTGCATATAAAGAAAAACACATAGCAGCTTATCAATAAGAGTAACCGTATTTGTGTGGCTGAAGTAGGTTTCATCTCCTGTATTTACATATAAGTACTAACCTCTATCCTACACAGCAGCACAGGAAGCTGAGTTGTGTGCCCAGGACAGTGTGATTGAACCTTAATTAGATATAACCACGAACATAAATGCACAACCAACCAACATGAAAAATTTGTATCATACACTCAGCAAAAAAAACTTCATTAAATATATAACACTTGCTCTCAAAATAATCGGTTTTTTTTTTTTATTCGTTTGCTTTAATTAAATATAAATTAAATTTACAAACATGAGAAAATGCCGAATATGTCAACAGTATTGCCTAACGTCATCCTCCTAATCTAAGTGCCTAAGTAATTTGTTGGCCATTTTTATATTTTCACCCTAACTCATTTCTTATGACAGTTGCCATAAGCTGTAAAAATGAGTAAGTTATTGCGCACTTCCTAACCCACTTGATAATAATCTGCAGGATGGTTAGTAAGTAGTCATTGATGGGCAGCAAGTTTGGGCTGTTTTCCGTTCCCACCAGTGGTCCACAACTGCTTTATCAAAAGCCGTGGTATGTGCTGTCCTGTGTGTGGGACAGTGCATATAAAAGACACCTTGATGCTTATCGGAAAGGGAAGCCTATGGGGCGGCAGCGGGTTTCCTCTAAATTAAAATATGTCAGAATGACCATATGATTGACGTCCAATAGCCGATGATAAGATAAAAATCAAAGTGCTCTAGAGGCGGCGTTAAATAAAACAAACTTTACTTTCACTGATGGGTAATTGCAGCAGTTTTTTGCCTGTTTCTGAAAACTACCAAAAAAGGAGATGTTTTAGGCACTTAGGTTACAGGGTTCCACCTAGCATCTGGAAAATGGGAGTCAAGAATTCAAAAATGGGAGTCACATATGACATATTATTTCAATAATTAACTGAATAACTGTCTTGTTTATCTTACATGCATATATTATATCCATTATCCATTATTTTATCTTTATAATACTTATACATGTATATCCTTTTGTTGTTTCTTCTCATACATAATAGGTTTTTGAATGTTTAAAAAAAAAAATTGGAGATATTTTGCCTCAAACATGACGTGCACATATTTTATTTAGGAGTATATTTGTCAAATTTTGCGTCAATTACGCAGGATTCCTGCGTCATGTAAAACCCCGAGGTTATGAGGGTGATAATAAGTCAATCATATCCATTGTTTATGGTGGATTAAAACTAATTCTTGACAGGATATTGTAGATTGTTTGTATTGTAGTACAGATCACCCACTTGGGCATTTCCTGTTTCAGATAGTGGTCAGAACCTGGTGTATCAAAGGCAATAGAATGTGAGGTCCTTGTTTCTATTCTAAAATAGACGCGTCTGCGGCATAAAGGAATGTTCTCTATTGACCATGAGTCCATGACCATGTTGAGATGTCGTTAAACAAAAGTTTTCTGTTTGGTTATTGTTCTAATGGTTGGAAGTCTATAAGGAAACTACCATACCGTGAACTAGCTTGTCGTAGTAATCAATGACTGATCGAATTTAGCAATTACACACCAATGAAAATCAAAGGTAAAACACATTATTGAGTCCATCAGTCCAGAGACTGTTACGAAAGAAGCAAATCATCATGTCACTGTTATTCTTACCAGAGGCGGGTCTAGGCGGGGGCCCAGGGGCTCACCTTCCATACATTTTGCGATTTAAATAACATTAAAAAAAAAAATATTTTAAACTTTAAATAATTCGGCATCATATTATTGGACCCCTAAATGGATTTTCTGGATCCGCCTCTGCTTACTATTCATTAAGGGAACTGTAATCAGGAATTAGAAAAAATCATGTATTTTGTGAAAATCAATAAAACGATCCAAATCTGAAATTTGGTGACGTGTATCAACTGAACTTTCCAACCTACCAATCAGGATGCTTGTTACAACGTCACTCTGGTATAATCAAACTTGCCATCTTTTTTTTCCTCTATTTTTTTTCCTTTGTTTCTTTTTTACAAATATCACCATTGTTATTTGGATAAAATTTTATTAAAATGCGGCTAATTTTATTCTCAATTCAGTGTAATCTAATCTATTAAATAAAATTAGTGAGCGTGGTGGGAAAACTTTCTGTTCGTTTAGAAGTCTCATTTGTCAGAACAATATAACTGTAACGCAAATATTGCACGAGACAAAGAAATGCATTCTTGTTACGTAATGTGTAATAACACATATCTGTTATTAAATAGGAAACATTATGTGTTATTGTCTTAAATATATACTGAACAGAAAAAGAAAGGCACATGTTTGTTAAGATCCAGTTTAATCAAATTAGATGAAAAATTCATAAAACCATAAAACTCATGTTGCGCACGCTTTACACTTCTCTGCACGTGCCTCCAGTAAGCAAAACAGACAACGTCAAAATATGGTTAACTTGTATTCAATCAAACATTGCAAATTAAATTTGCGTTTCTTTTGCTGTTCAGTATATATTATTAAGTTAAACAGATTGTACTTACTTAAAATTAAGAAATATGAGCTTAAAATATGTATAATGACATTGATGGATGTAAAATAGTTGTATAATGAATTTGATTTAATGGGTTTGATTGTTCTGTGTCAATGCATTGTAACGTATATATGTATTGCGTGTGTGGTAGTCCCACGGACCCTTGACCTAATTAATTTCCAAACAAAGAATTAATTTTAAATATAAACATTTGATTTGTCCATAGAAATACTTCTTTCAATTACTTATCTCGCTTATTATCAGTGATTTTAAAATAATAATGAATTACGTTCAAAGATAAATAAATCGAGAAAAAATAACGGCTTCTTTCCATTGAAGGTGTAACGTGACAGCTTTCCCTCATTTCTATTTTAGAACGAATTCTTCCTGAAACGAGGCCGTTCAATCGGTAACTTCAGACGGCGGAAATGGTTTCACCAAAAACATACGAGAAGTTCTGATCTTGAAATTTGAAAATTTTAAATGTGAAAAAAAAATGATCTTCTCGACATGGAATTCCCTCTAACATGGTTCAGTAAAAACATCTTGCGTGATATGAAAGCGATATCTAGTATCACAAATGGTTTATCAAAGACCGTGGTATGTGCTGTCCTGCCTATGGGACGGTGCATATAAAAGACCCTTGCTGCTTTTCGGAAAGAGTATCCAATGTGGCGGCAGCGGGTTTCCTCTAAATACATATGTCAGAATAACCATATGATTGTCGTCCAATAGCCGCCGATAAGATAAAATTCAATGTGCTCTAGAGGCGTCGTTAAATAAAAGAAACTTAAAGTTACTTTACTTTTAGAACACATTGATTTATTAAACATTGGCTGTTAGATGTCAAATATATGGTAATTTTGACACGTAATCATTACAGGAAACCCGCTATGTTTTTTCCCATTATCTATAATGCATTTTCACACAGACAGTACCGATATAGCACTGTCTTTCATACACCAGTCGTTGTGCACTGGTTGGAAAAAAAAAAAAACGACATGTCGGTTCGATCCTATTATCAAATTACCTCAAGCGAACGATCCAGGAGCGGATACAGGATTTCTGAAAGGGGGGGTCGAAATGTGATGGGTGAACGGGACTGGGGGGGGGGGGAATGGTTAATTTTCACGTTCTTTCACATGAAAAAACATAAAATATAACAAATCAATGAGATGATTATCAGATTACAATAGATCTTTTTCAAGTAATAGCTTTCTGTGAGGAAGGACATGGAAATTAACCATTTTCCCCCAGTCGTATTCAAACATCAAATTTGGACCCCCCCTTTCAGAAAACCTGCAACCGCGCCTGGAATAGAAATGATTAATAAATCAGTGTGTCTAGTGATGCCGTTAAAGAACAACAAAAATCCTACCTCAAAATTCCCATGATCATGTTACTGTAAAACAGATATTAACGTAACGAAGATACTAAAAGAATACGAAGTAATTTAAAAATAGTAAAAAACGAGAAAACTATTACTTGAAAAAGATCTATTGTAATCTGATAATCATCTCATAACAACAAACAAACAAATTTTTCAATAAAATAATCATGCAATTAAAATCGATGCTTTAAAATTACGGCTTTGTTATATTTGTTATTGTCAAAATTATAAAGAATACATTTGTTCAGCTTCAGTATGTATAACGTTATTTGACAGATTATATGAACAAAACAGTGCACCACATCATATAATTAAAAACAATGAACACGATAATCAATGGTAAAAAGTAGTTTGTTATATTTAATGACGCCTCTAGAGCACATTGATTTTTATCTTATCATCGGCTATTGGACGTCAATCATATGGTCATTCTGACATATTTTTAGAGGAAACCCGCTACTGCCACATACACAACTCTTTCTGGTAAGCAGCAAGGGGTCAGGACAGCCCATACCACAACTTTTGATGAACCAGTTGTGGCCCACTGGTTGGAACGGAAAATAGCCCAAAGTCATGTAGAATTGTATGTTGTCCTCTGCAAGGAGTATGCTATGCATTTCTTCCTTGTAATGTAGGCCTATCTTCTCTTATATATATGTTTTGAACTCATATTGTGTTAGTTACAGGTGCCTAAATTGCTGGTATCAGCAAATATTATACATAAAATGAGTTAAAATTCAGGAAGTTAATACAAGAGCAATGACATATATTACCACATGGCTGGGGAACCTAGGCTTTTAGGTACTTCAATATTTCACCACTTTACTTCTGACAGCCTGACCCTGTGGAGTCCCTAGACTTTTCAGCCTTCTCAGCCTTACAAGAGAGGTACTGAATTTAGTCTTTAGGGAGACAAACAACTGAATTACACAGCAGGTGATTCACGTGGTGTAATTCTTAAAACATGTTTTGACTAGTATGGTTGGAATTTAAATGTAATCACGTGACATGTTGTTAATTAGGTAGGATATTGTGTAGTCATCCATTGAACTATCTGTTCAATCTAGTTCTTTGACTGTATTAAATCTAGGTATGCATAATTTGAAACAGGTCATCCATTGAACTATCTATTTAATACAGTTCACTGAATGCATTAAACCTAGGTAAACATGATTTGAAACACAGTCTACAACCAGTATCAAGTAGGGTTTCACATGATGCAGGAATCCTGCGTATTTGATGCAATATTTCTCTAAAATGCTCCTAAATAAGATATGTGCGCATCATGGTTGATGCAAAATATTTCCAATGTCAATCAATATAAAAAAAAAAATTATATACACATTAACCTATTATTTATGAGAAGAAAAAACAATGGATATACATGTGTAAATAATATAAAGATAGAACAGTGGACACTGCACATAATATATGCACATAATACAAACAAGACAGTTATTCTGTTAATTATGTGATTGAAATAATATGTCTTAGTAAGTTAGACTCACTCTTAGGTGACTCCCATTTTTAAATGCTAGACTCCCAAAATAAAACCCTGTGAGTCATGATGACTCCCATTTTCAAGATGCTGGGTGGAACCCTGATCGAGTAGGCTGTCACATTAGTTAAGCTGACAACTGAAGTTTGTGTAAGCTACACTTATGAGTTTGGTTCTCTCTCATAGGATTTCCATTTCAACCAGTGATATACAACTGGTTCATCAAAGGCTGTGGTATGTGCTTTCATGTCTGTGGGACCATGCATATAAAAGATCCCTTGCTGCTTATTGGAAAGAGTCTATGTTACAGAAGTGGGTTTCCTCTAAAATACATATGTCAGAATGAACATATGATTGACATCCAAAAGCTGATGATAAGATAAAAATCATGTACTCTAGAGTTGTCATTAAATAAAACAAACTTTACTTTTAACTTAACACCAAAAATAAGAATATAGCCATTGGGGGTCACACAGTGGTTAAACCCAAAAAGTATAAATTAGGTTTTGCTAAAGGCTAGACCTGTCCTATTCACCCATCACACATTTGGGACACCCCCCCTTCCCCCACCCCCGCCCCTTCAGAAATCCTGCATCCACCCCTGGAATTATTTTGACTGGCAGAAAATTATATTTCCCGTCATTAGCTACATGCATGTACAACATGCTTGATTCAATTAGAGCCATTACATTACAGTATTTTGAACCATACCCACATACAGTATGGTTCAAGCACTGCTTAAAGCCACTGTGAACTGGTCGGTCATCGGATCGATCCTTATCAATGGACCCATTTGCTGTTTGGGCTATTTTCCATACCAGTCAGTGGTCCACAACTGGTTTATCAAAGGCCATGTTATATACCGTCCTGTCTATAGGATGGTGCATATAAAATATCCCTTGATGTTTATCAGAAAGAGTGGCAGTAGTGGGTTTCCTTTAAAATCAATGTCAGAATGACCATATGTATGACATCCAATAGCCAAAATAATATAAAAATCAGTGTGCTCTAGAGGCATCATTAAATAAAACAAACATTACTTTTAGCTTAGAGCCAACATTTGTTTAATTAAATAGATTTTTGGATATATTGTATCTGTCAAAATATGTAAATTCTCAAGAGTAATTGTTTTGGTGTTTTATTTATCCTGCAAATGTCACTGGTTCTAACAGGATGGTGGGATAATTTAAATAAAAATAGACCAAAAGAGAATTGAATTTTTATTCTATTTTAACTAAATTGCATATTGGCAAATCCATAATCTAAATATTTTTTAGGCCTTGGATGAAGCTTAAAGTTGGCCTCAGACAAAGCTTAAAGTTAGCCTTGGCTAAAGCTTAAAGTAGGCCTTCATCAGAGCTTAAAGAAGCCCTTGGACAAAGCTTAGTTGGCATTGGGCAAATATTAAAGTAGGCCTTGGATAAAGGTTAACGTAGTCCTTAAAGCCTAAAATAGATGTCAGACAAAGCTTAAAGTAGGTTTCAGACAATGCTTAAAGTAGATAAAGCTTATAGTAGGCCTTGGACAACGCTAAAAGTAGGCCTCGGACAAAGTTCAAAGAGGCCTAGGACAAAGCTCAAAGAGGCCTAGGACAAAGCTTAAAGTAGGGCTAAGACAAAGCTTTGAGTGGCACTTGGACAAAGGTTGTATTGTTTGCAAGGAATGTCCTTGTTAGGACAGCAGAGTCATATGATGTTAATGGAACTATTGATTGTTAACTGTTGATAATGAGTTTTTCTACAATCTTCATTCATGTACATACTTAATTGAGTAATGCATGCTAGTGAACACAACAGATGTATTTAATTGTACATAAAGAGGTTGCTAAGACAACTGTGATTATTCCAAATAATGAATGTTGTGATTTATTGTTTTGTTTATTAACTATAAGTAATACTAATTTGTATTCATATCTCAGTGCTGAATGTACTTATCTTTGTAAATTATTGGTTATATTAACAAAGCTGTGGTAAAAGTATTGGTCATTTGTGAGAATTTATATTAAACTATTAATATAAATATAATAGGAATAACTCCAAATCATAAACTTTTATTAATTCTAAATACTTAAATCATCCATTTTAACATTTCATACAATATTGAATGATTAGTATGATATAAATTATTTTAAAATATATTATCAGTCAATAATTTTTCTAAATATTCAAACTTATAGGCTTTATGTTACGTGAGTTTAACTAAAGAAAATTCTGTTTGAGGCAAACTTTCCAAATTATCTCCCTTAGAAGATTGTTTTCTTTGTCCAATATTTAAAAATATGTTTTCTTTTATATCTTGAGATGAAAGATAAAGAGTATGTTGGTTCCAGATCCTGAAATTGCCCGTGGCAATCGGCAATGCCATGGAGATTGCAGCAAAGTTTTCTATTCTCTACAGAACCTTTTTTTGCTGCTGACTAAAAAAAAACAAATTCTGTGTATTTTTTTTCTTATTAAAAATAAAGTATACATTATGCGTAAAATGCTGTGGACACTATTTCTCCACAGCATTTATTTTGCCATGGACATTTTCTTAATTGAAGGGGTTGTAATTTTATTTGTTATGTTGTCATTTCAGGTCAGGTATATCACTGCCAGTTTCCACAGTGTGCATACTTCACTCCAAAGCGCAGCCAGCTCAAAGGTCACATGAGAGCTCATTTGGGAATCCGATGTCACGTGTGTAGTCAATGTGGCAAAGCATTTGTTGAAAAAAGTCATCTAACACGTCATGAACGGCTTCACAATAATGAAAAACCCTACAAGTGCGAGCTGTGTGACTATCAATCCACACGAAGAGACAAACTACGAGAACATGAAAAGAAACATGACATCGAACAGTCACCCTGCAAAGGCGCAAAATTAAAACGTCGTTCACGGAAAGGTAATACCAACGATTGGCCACCAACACAGGTCCCGTTAGAGCAGACGCAAACGACTGACGATGTTGCCAATTCAGAGTTGTTAAAGATTGCTCAGATTGTCGCTGGAGAACATGGTTACCATAGGAAACTGCCACTTCAAGCAGGAGAGTCATCTGCCTTCCTGTCTCAGTTTTCCAATCAGACATCCATGATGAGACAAACTGGGATCACACAGAACCAGTTGATTCAGAACCCAGCTCAGTTAACACAGTCCTCTCACCCAGTTTCAGTGTTGAAGAATGAGATGGTATCACCTCAAGGACATCTTGTTCACTCTACAAACATAAACACAGAGGTCTCACAGCCTTTAGTTGTGTCTGGACACCCACAGCAGACGCAGCAGTATGCTGCACATGCAGCTGGTCACAACATACCTGTTGCTATGGCAGACATTGCTGGCTTGGTTTCCATGAGCACGCCATCAACTTCAGGTGTAGTAACAGATTCAAATGGACAGCATTTGCAACAAGAATATGACAGTCTTGGAAATTTTATGACGTTTCTGTAATTCTTATTACAGTGGATTACCCATACCAGTGACAAATTAAAAAATCTCAATAAACTCACCAATCTAATCCAGAAATATTTCCAACACACTCATTTGCTTAAACTGCTATCTGTTTAGTTCAAAAGTATGCTCAACCAAAAAAGAAAGTATACATGTTGAGATAATTTTGTTTATGGTGTGGTTACAGTAATGGTCCATTGGCAGCAAACATCTGCGCAACTTGTGATATTAATGCTCACACACACCTTCTCCCAAATGGTGTGGTTATCTAATTCCAGAATTTATGACATGAATGTCATCTGGTTTATGAAATAACTGACTATTATTTACATGCATACTTTCTTTTTTGGTTGAGTATATGTCTAAAGGAAAGCATTGGTTGTTTAACGACACTCCAGCACATTGTTTATCTGCTACTGCCACATAGGCTTCTCTTTCTGGTTAGCAGCAAAGTATCATTTATACATGTATATGCTCTCCCACAGACAGGATAGCACATACCATGACCTTTGATAAATCAGTTATGGATCACTGGTCGGTGCAAGTGGGGTGCACTTACCCACTGAGCCTTGCAAAGCACTTATTCTTGGTTGGATACAGCATGAAGATTAAAAATACCATGCCTCCACTGAGATTTGATCCCAGTACCTACTAGCCATGAATTAACTATGCCACTTGAGCCAGTGGAGATACCTAAATTGGATTAATTTGTTGGTCTTGGATTGTTTTAGCACACTAAAAACATTCAAATCTGACACTTGTGGTTCCATGTGGATGTGGTTCAGAATGCTATTTCAAGAGTATAATTTGATTTACCAGGCCTTATTTTTGGCTTTAAAGTTTTCCCCCTGGGAGGAAAGTTTAAAAAAAGTTCTCATAATTTTATTATTGTTTTTTCTTGTGAAACACACTGAACAAACTAACCAGTCCATCAGTAGGTACTGCTGCTATGAAGGAAGGGGAGTAAGTTGCTTCTCTACAAACACCTTGTGCTGGAATTAGCATAAAATGTAGGCATACTTCATTGATCAACTAATAAAAAGATTACCGGTACCATGCCAAGTGTAAGTTGGCATGTGCACCAGCAACAAGTCTGTCGGACTAAAAATATTCAAGAAGCTCGAGTTTTTATGATATTTGGGGTCAGCCGATCCATGAACCAAGCAAATCAAAATAAGGTTGTGAGCACTTAATATGTGCCAAAGAGATTTTTGTCTGTCTATGTAATAACACTGTGTTTATTCAGTGGGATCCAATTAAAGTAATGAACTCAACTAACTTGGACCCAACTTTTACAAAATATGAAATATGAAACTTCAAAATAAAAACTGTCTCATACTAACATAGCTGAATTATTTGTGTACATCATTTTTTTTTTTTTTTTTATTCCAGTTTATAAAAATTAGCAATACGGCAAGTTGAAAGGGAAGTATCATTTGTTTAACAGCACATTGGTTTATTAACAAGTAGTTTTAAAGTGCATCAGTGGTTCTTACTGTTTAGTAGAAAGGGGTCGTTTATAGTTGTTTCACACAGACAGCATAACACATGCCACAGATTTTAATATACAGGGGTTAATTCTGTCAATGTTAATGAATCAATTTAAGAAATACGTGAGGGGTGTGACATTAAAACAGTGATCCTAACGGACTTTTAAATCCTGCTTGTACGGCATTAACTAATCAAATCCATTTTTTCTAAACGGATAAAACCATTAATTTACTAAGAAAAATATAGTATACACTTTAAAACTTTGTTGTCAACAGTACATACAACAAAATATCTTATAAATCTTGAGACCATTTTGCAGTCGGAAAATTATTAATATTGTTGCCACATTTTTATTCTTATCTTGGGTGGGGTATGAACTTCCCCACTTCACCCAGCAGGCTTGGACGCAGGTTTTAAGGAAAGAGGAAGTTCAATTAAACACCGAATCCAACACGGCGAGGATTCAAGCAATACTATTTAAATTATGTGGGGAACCTAAACATGTAAGTATATTAATAAAGACGTATGCAACATACGTTTTTACTCATTTCCCCTTTTTATTTATACACAAAGTGATAAATCATTTCATAGAAAAACAAAGGGCAGGATTTCTTAAAGGAGTGTCCAAATATGGATTTCTGAAAGGGGGGATGGGGGTCCAAAAGTGATGAGTGAATAAAAATAGGTGAAAAAATTAGAAAATTTTACGTCCTTCCACTCGTAAAATGGTAAAAATAATCGGGGGTGGGGGGCTGACTCCCTTGACCCCCTGGATTTGCTAGTCAAGGGGGTTTAAATAAAAAAGAACCTGTGTGTGCTAGTGCCCCCCCCCCCCCCCATGGACACACTTCTTTCTTAGACTGATATTCATAGATACATCTTTAAAACATAACTTACTAGTTAAGCTTGAATTTCCTCAAATGACATTTATACTCAATTTTATGACAAGTCGATTAAAAATGCTTTGACAACTGGGAGGTTTCAATCATTTTTTTTTATAAGCCTACAGGCTTTCTGAAAGGGGGCCAAATTTGATGTCTGAATAAGACTGGGGGGAAATGGTTAATTTTCATGACCTTCCACGCGGAAAATAAATATAAAAAAGAAACAATTCTAGAAAAAGGGGTGGGGTCTGGATCCGCTACTGGGCCTATATTTCACTATCAACATCTCTTTAAATAACTTTATTTACACTAATCAACATATTTATATACGTTACAAGAATCTATTATTTATCACGCATAAGATTCTATTTGTGAAAAAATCAACAAAGCTTAAGAAAATGCCAGTAAATTCCATTTTGTCAACATAGTCTTACTGTTCAGATCCACTGAGATAACTGGATATATTTGTCTGAGCACATAAGCAGATCAGGGAAAACCTGTTCCATAACATCAATATATTATGAATTAAAAAGATATATTAAATATAAAATCAAGTTTAGGTATGTCCATTCATAGACGGATTATTTCTGTCTGTAACACTTATTTTATGTTTTATATTTATTTATTTTTAGCATTTTGACATTTAAAATATTAACAAATTTTTTTTTTACAGAAAATGCCAGTAGGGAAATTTAAAAAAATATATTTATACAAAGTAAAGTTGTTTTATTTAGCCAGGCCTGTAGAGCACATTTATTTTTATCTTATCGGCTGTTGGGCGTCAGTTATATAATAATTCTGACATATTTATTTAGAGAAAATCCGCTGCCGCAACATAGGTTACTCTTTCCAATATACAGAAAGGGGTACTTTATATGCACCTTTTCACAGACAGGACAGCACATACCACGGCCTTTGATAAACCAGTTGTGGACCACTGGTTGGAACGAAAAATAGCCCAAACTGCAAATGAGTCCACTGAGACAGATCGATCCGATGACCGACTGGTTCAAAATTATTTCAGAAGACAAAACAAAAGCACAGGTGAAATAACAGCTTTTGAGGAATTATAATTTTAAACACAAAATCGTATATAATAGATTATTCAATACCTTTTTGTAAGAATAAAGATTACTTTGCACATTCACAAAATTATAATTATCTATATTATATTTAGAAAAGGCAAGCTTAGAAAAGGTCAGAGCAACACAATACATTTTTTTTTAATAATTGTTTATTTTTTGTTCCAGTCCCTTGTTTACACAAATCAACCCATGTTAAGGGATACGACATGGGTTGTTACAAAGGAAAGTGAATATAAATTATATGTAATAAAAGAGGAAGAAAAAATTATAGTTATATCTTAATTATAAAAATACATTATAAACTTTAAAAAGCAATCAGTAATACATAAAAAATAAAAGGAATAAGAAATTATTCATACATTCCAACATTTATACATGTACACATACACACACATTCCCATAAATACACATGCATATTCTCTCTCTCTCTCTCTCTGTCTGTCTGTCTGTCTGTCTCTCTCTCTCTCTCTGTCTCTCTCTCTCATAAAACCCAAATGAAATACTGTTTTAAGCCAGTACTGATATTTTCTAAGTGGGAAAATAACAAATATGTACTGGGTTATGGTTGCCCACTTGGGTAATAAATAGAGTATATTAAATGTTTTCAGACAAATACGATTGTTCTCTCATTGAGTGAAGTCTCCAATCATGAATCAATCTTGTTCAAAGAGTTTGATATGCACTTTCTGCTGTTGTTGTTTTTCGTTTTCATAAGGCCGTTATAAATTAATTTTGTGTTTTGGGTCGTCCACCCGCATTGATATTTTGTGATGCCTGTGTGAAATCGTATGCGCTTATTATATTTTTCTTGAATTTTTTTAAACTAGAACTTACAATAATCACATCAAAATTGTCAACATTTTATATTTCAACCAAATTTAGAAGTAAATTACTTGGATATTTTGAAGAAGGCATTGAAATTTTCACGTCACTGCTATTACACAAAATTTAAGTCTCCTACACAAACTCTCTTGGGTACAATTTCGTGGTATTTAAGCTTGTGTTAAAAAGAAACCCTATGTTGTGTTTTCCTGCCTCCATTGATTTTCTTTGTGGGACCAGAAACACAAAATTAATTTATACTGGCCTAATCACTTACAGCTTTTTATGTTATTCTTTGGTAACCATTATGTTTTGTTTTGTTTTTGTTTGATGACACACACCACTTGAGCACATTAATTTATTAATCATTGGTTATTGCATGTCAAACACTTGGTTATTTTGACACATTGTCAATATGGGCCAGCCTTTGATAAGTTTTGCACCACCATTTTCAGCTTGCAGAACTGCCGCAGCTGTTTAAATATTGGGGAGGGGCAAGTCTGAATAAGGGCGCCATCAGTCAGTTGAACGGTGCCTTCAATGTACTCAATAAATTTACCACATGCAAATTCTTAAAAGCTACAGGACATATTAAATATATATCGTAACGTACTTTACATGACATATGCAACAAATAAATCATATATTTTAGGGTGCAACATATTATTGGGGGACAAATGCCCCCTGACTGTGACAGCCTTTGCTTGAGAATCCGATGTTCTACCACTGGTCTTTGATTATAGAGTGCTAGGGGTAAATTGAGTGTGTGTGTGTGCATGCTTGCGTACATGCATGCATAAGTTTTTTCCCTTCATAAGGCCAGTCCTAATTCAATATTATCAATATGTATGTATGTATTTGAAATATTAAACCAATGCAAAGTGAGTTTCTGTTATCTGTCCTTTGTTGTATTTTAATGATGAAATAATAGTTTGACTACATTTTAATTACCCGAAATATTTTATTTGTGTTTTTTATTACTAAAAGATGATAAATTATTGCTGCAGTAGACAGGGGCCTAAATCGTGAGGGGGGGGAGTCATGGGCGTACTTGGGATTTTGAAAATGGGGGTTCGAGGTTTGCATGAAATCAAGCGTTACTATGTTTGCGAAAATTTTACAATAGTGACCTATGTTTTATGTATTTTAGCTTGATTTCAGGTTCAAATATTGGGCATATATTTCTATGTTGAGTAAATATAAT
>JAULBS010095468.1:0-16782 GCA_032355785.1 Symmetromphalus regularis | reverse complement strand
AAATTAATACCAGCTGGAATACAGTAAACAGTTGAGGTAATAACTTTATTACTGTGATCTACATCAGATATAAATATTAAAATATCCACTACAGTTCTAAAATTAATACCAGCTGGAATACAGTAAACAGTTGAGGTAATAACTTTATTACTGTGATCTACATCAGATATAAATATGCCACAATAAAAAGAATACAGTCAATATTCAAACAAATGTGGGCAACGTTCCCCACAGCTAAACTAATAAACATATCTTGTCTATATATATTCAACATATAAAATCAATCAGTCATCTGAGCAAATATGTATAAAAGAGCACATTCATTTATTAATCATCAGTTGCTGTATGTGAGACATTTGGTAATGTAAACATGGGGTCATTGTGAGCCAGCCTACAATGGGTTCTGAACCACAGTCTAGAGCTCGAGTCTTGTCCTAACACTGGACCAATGAGGCACACTATAAAAAAGGTGAGGGAAGCTTATAAAGAAGTACTTCATTAAATATTATATTTCCAAATGTTGCAGGACAAATCTTTTCAGTTCCTTTCAAACTCACAAGATACCATCCCCATACAGCCCTTGATATTTGCCATGGCAATCAGCAGTACCGTCACAAAAAGCTGTTGCAAAATTGATCTGTGACAGCATTTTTATCATTATTGGGTATTTACTTGTCATTATTTGAACTAAATTGGCATCACAAGATGATCTGAATTTCAAGGGCTACCTATCTCTTGGCAACTTTGATCCAGATAAACAATTACTTTAAACTGAAGAAATAAATAACGTTGAGAAAACTGAAGTCATAAATTATATACAGAAATAAGCTAATCATGTTTACATATTAGTATTTAAGAAACGTGCAGGCTGTACAACTCTCATTAAAAGGCACAATGATAAATCGAAAGGGTCTTATCCCTTTATAAAACCAATTTTAAAGAAGTTGATCCATTTGGAGACACCAATGGTGTATTAAAAAAACAATGCAGGGCCATACCCTTTGGGGGTGGGCATTTTTTTTTACTCCATAAAATAGCATACACATCCTCAGACTAGTCACAAATTTGTTTATAAAAAGTAGTGCCCCCTCTCCCCCCCTAGGATTTTGATCAGGGAACGGCCCAGCAATGACCAACTTTTGGAATGTCTTTGCACAAGGATGAAGATACAGAAAGACAATTGAAAAAATGAAAACCAATAATTCGCATCAAGAACATACTCTAGCAAGGGATGTAACTCCAAAACATATTTAGGCTAGTACAACCCTAAGATCCTAACTACAAAATGATATTTACATATATATGCTTGTACACTAAAACAAACATTTACAGTATAATATAATATTATTAAAAGTCATTCTTGATCACTCCCAATGAACTGTATAAAATGTATATAAATTTGTCGCCAACTTCCAGTCCAAGCAGAGTTACTGAACTTGTAAAAATATAAAAATAAATCTGTTCAGTTAATAAACTTTTTGCATTGATAGGAAACCAATATGGAATGAATGTAAATTCAGTGTGCACTATTTTGTTTTGAAAAATAATGAAAAAAATCCATGGGTCTGCTATATTGTTTTTTTGTGCATAATGTTAATTCCATTCATAACTTTTAAGAATGAGTCGAATCACGATGTAGCACCGAAGATAGGAATTGGCCCCACTGCCATTAGTCAACAAGAGAAAAATAACCATTGTCAGATCAGAAATGGTAGGGAGTAAGAATCCGCAAGTTAAGTAAAGTAAAATGGTATTTACAAGGGTAGCAAATAGTTGTGGGTGGAGGGAGGAGCGCTGACCTATTTACTCTCAGGCAAGGGAACTAAATAAGTTCTATAGGGCTGGAAATTGTTTGCCAGTATTTCCTCCCTCAACTTAGAATTATGAAAACCTATTCCAAATTAATTATATATATACCAATCGTGTGCTATTCCTCAAAAATCTTTTTCTGTATTTTAAGTGAGCCAAAATCCAAATAATGAATACTGATTTTTTAAAAAGTTTCTGTCAAAGAAAGAAATTATAAAATAATTTGGTCAACAGAGATGACATGTTTCTTCACAGACTCCAGACCATTGGATACTGGTGACGTGAGATTCACGACTCCCCACACAGAAGAGTTCTTTGTTGTCGAGATCGAAAGACTGGTAAGTACTGCCCCGGCTTCTGCAAGACCAGCTAGAAAAACAATTTACACAGAATGTGTCACTGTTGAAAACGTATATACAATTTTATTGCAAGCTAGCAGATTAATACTAATAGGGTCTAGATTCAGGCAAAAATATTGATGGTGACTATTTTGAAATCCAAGATGGTGTCTGAAGAATCTGAAAAACTGTTTTTAATTTATTATATTTTTAAGGACAAAGTTATACAAAAACAAATTCTATTTTGGCATGTAAATTGAATTTCCTGCAAATGTTAAGCATACCATCCAGTTGTATCTAGTGTCTTTTCTTGTTAAAGATTTCAGCTTGATTTAGATTGTAAATAAATGCTTATATAGCTACCATTTACCACATGTACACTCAATTTTCACATGAAATATGTTTAGAAAGAGAAAAGTCAAGTTTGTTTTGTTTAACGATACCTCTAGAACACATTGATTTATATCTTATCATCGGTTATTGGACGTCAATCATATGGTCATTCTGACATATTTATATAGAGGAAACCCACTTCCATCACATAGTCTACTTTTCGATAAGCCACAAGGGGTCTTTTATATGCAACGTCCCATAGACAGGACAGCACATACCACTTTGATAAACCAGCTGTGGTTTAGAAAGAGACTAACAGGTATATGCCATTCATTTTATTGGAATAACTATACTCAACCAAAAAAGAAATTATGCATGTAATCAAGTCATTTATTTCATAAACCACACCATTTAGGAGGAGGTGCGTGTGTACAGTAATATCACAAGTTGCGCACATATTTGCTACCAATGAACCATTACTGTGACCATCCTATGAAACAAAAATATTTCAACATGCATACTTTCTTTTTTGGTTGAGTATATCTGGAGGAATATTTCTTTAATGGAGGTTCCTGTGGATTAAATGTATGAATGACATGCAAACAGAATAACAATTCTTATTAAGTATTGTGCCTTGCCTCAACTATTCATTTAGATAAAATAAAAATAAATCTTTAAATGTGATAGACTGAATGGTAAAAGGGAGAAACTATGTAATCCCTTAGTATAAATTTAAAAATGAGAATAAAAAAAGGTCAACACTTACCACACACTAAAGGCACAACTTGAGAAGCATTGTTTGGAGCTTTGAAGATAAGCAAAGGGCCATGTAGAACTGGTGGCACAGAGAATGTGGTCTCCTGAACTTGTACCAACACTGGCTTAGATCCTGAAACTGCACCACACAGCTGCAGACCACTCTGTGTGGTCCCCACTCTAACCAGGATGCCATCAGAGCAAGGCAGAGACAATTCATCTTCATGAGTAACATCAACCTTAGTGAAAATAAGAAAACATTTTGTATAAAATTTTAATTTCAAAAAGTGATTTATTAATCTGATGACATCATTTCTTTTTAATGACATCACTAGAGCACATTGATCTATTAATCATCCGTTATTGGATGTCAAACATTTGGTTATTTTGACAAGTAGTCAAGTGTTAGCCAGCCTCCAATGGGTTTGGAACCACAGTCATCAGCTTGAGAGTGACATTTTACCACTGTATCACCGAGACTCACTACTGATGACGTCACAGCATATTATTCGATTCATAGCTATTATGTAAAACAGGACACAATATTTCAATGTCAACCATCATTCAGTTTGTTATATTTATTCAGTTATAAAACTTCAGGCCATCCCCTTAAAATATTTATTTCATATTCTGACATCTAGTGTATATTTTGAGCTTATTACATGTAAACTTTAATTTTTTTTACAAGCCCTGTAACTAACTAAAATACATTGTATAGAAAGAAAAGTAACCTGAATTTGAGCTTCTTTTGCCAGTAGAGGTGCATTGACCAGGTTCAGTGTTGAATCTCCTGAACCAGAATTCCTTCTCATGTAGCCAGCCAGGAAAGCAGCACTGAGGTATGATTTGCTGTTCTTCAATAGAGTTCCTACAATAAAAACATTTTTCTATCAACCTACAATAATCTGACCATCAGCCAAAAGTTGGAGATCTTTCAAAATCATTGCCTTCACAGGATTGTAAATATCTTCTGGCAGTCTGAGCTGGGAGCTGCTGGAAAAGCTGGCAAAAGACAGACAGCAGTGGTGATCTCTGGTTACAGCTTTATGCGTTTCTTCACACAGAGGATTAAGAAAGAAAGAATAAAAACATATTCCTAGGAATTAATTGTTTGTTTAACTCCAAGCATACCTTTTAATAACAATTTTTTAACCAACCTCCCCATGTAAAGTTTTTTGGCTCAATTTTCCCACCAAGAATCATGGTTAGTCACATTCCTGGACTGATGGCTATTACATGTCAAACAAGTAAATTGGATGTGATTTACAGAAAAAATGTTTAATGTTCTTGTTTTTAGAACTTTGGTTGCTACATGCAGGACATTCCCACAAATGACATCTAATGTTTGCCACATAAAAAATAAGCTTCTTAAAGAGATAACTCGATTATACAAATATTAACATTTACAGCAATAAGTAATTCACAAATGAAACAACATTTATAAAGTTGCTCTTTGTTACATCACCTTGAAAAATGTGTACTTTCTCTACCTCTTTTTTTTCCGTTCAGTTTATGGCAAACAAAATGATTCTAATAAAATAGTTAGATATTGAGCAAAATATCCCTCCACCCTTCACCAAAACGACACACACAAACAACCTATCTATGAACCACTGTGATTTTGGTGGGAAAGGATCCAACAAAATAAAAAAAATTATCTGATAAAGAGCATGCTGAAAGATGTATATTTATTTGCACAAATGCAAACCTACCGGTACTAGTTATTTGAATCTTCTGTTCAGAGTTACCTCCCCTGCCACCAAGTGCTGCTGTCAATATTCCAAGTGCCTGAGCCAGATTCACCCAGGGTCGAACCTCCTGACTGAGTGCATTAGTTAGAGCAGATGCATTAATCTATGATAGAAATAAAAATTATAAACATTTAAAAAAATTGTTTCAATATTATGGTAAACAGAAATGCAACTACATGTCTTTACAGCAGTTTACAAATATGATGACTTTGGACCAAATCCTCTCACTGGATACATAGTCAATGTCAGGCATCAACAAAAGAATAGAGTATTGTAGCCCAGTTAGAGGTTATGACAAAACAAGGACATGGTAATCTGTAGGTTAAGATACACTTATGTCTAAAATTGCACTAATGTTTACTATAAAGCACCCCAACAAACACATTGAATATCAGTGCTTGTTTTTATCTTTGATATTCATTCATATCTAATATGCATATCGTATTTTGATTTTTGAATAAAATACAGTTGGTAACAAAATGATTCTAACCTTTCACTTGAGAATAATTTCAAGAATGATTTTCTATGAATTTCTGACTACCAATATGTGGAAACCTCTTGGTAAACACCAATATGTGGTAATCTCTTGGTAAACACCTCTATGTGATAACCTCTTGGTAAACACCAATATGTGGTAACCTCTTGATAAACACCAATATGGGGTAACCTCTTGATAAACACCAATATGGGGTAACCTCATGGTAAACACCAATATGCGGTATCCTCTTGGTAAACAGCAATATGTGGTAACCTCTTGGTAAACACCAATATGTGGTAACCTTTTGGTAAACTGAATGAACATTCTTGACTTACTTTAAATCCTGACTGACATATTACTGTAAAAAGTGCCACTCTATACAATAGTCACTTACCTATAACTGCAATATTAGATATACCCATACAAATTACAAATACTTGTATTTCAAACTGAATATGAAAGGCAGCTGCTCATAACTGCTACTTATATTAGGTCACTTGGAAATCCCTGACTGAAACAGAATTTGTCTAGGACAATATGTATTTTATTTAAAAAAAGAACCAAACGGTTTTTTGGGAGGTTAACAATAAAGGTTTGACTATACTGTCTCTATATTTACATGCAAAATATTGACCAATACAATCACTCACAGCCCCAAATAAGCTCCGGCCTTGAACAACATCAACAAATTGTTGAGCAATCTCCTCGGCAACACGACTCTGAGCTTCAATTGTGCTAGCACCCAAGTGGGGTGTCGCTATCACCAGAGGGTGTTTTACTAGGGTGTAGTCTGTTGGAGGCTCCTGCAAATGAGAAATGTCACAGTTAAATTAATGACCATGAGTCAGTTACTGAAGAATCTTAAGGGGTAGGGTAGTGAGTCATAATGAACTAATGAACATTAATTTGTTAAGAATTCTTGTTGTGAGATCTACAAGACCATTTTTTTTTTCAAGCTCACCTAAAATTGTGCTACTTAAAATTGACAGCATATCATATTTACTTCTTGATTTATCTGGAATACCAAATAGTTTAAAATAAAATCTTATTTATGTAATGACAGATATTCTATTGATTTACCTACCGATTAGATTTTGCTAATGGGAAAATAATCTTAATACATTTCAGTTTGTAATACTTCACTGACAAATAAATGAGGCAGAACTCAGCAACTTAGACAGCAGAGATGGCCATAAAAATAACAGAAACCAGTTAACAACAAATATTTTAATCAATGATTAACATGTATTAATTACTTATACATTAATAACAATACTCTTACCTCGGTGAAAACATCAAGTCCTGCTCCTCCACACTGCCCCAATTCGAGGGCCTTGAGGAGGGCAGCTTCGTCAATGATACCACCTCTAGCACAGTTAATAACTCGAACTCCTTTCTTACATGCTGCAAATACTGCCTCGTTGATCATATCTACAAAGTGAAGATGAACAAAATTAGTTTAGTTGTGAATATTCCTTAAAATAACCAGCTTTGAACTACTTTTTTTTAGCAAATACATGTATAAATTACTTATCTAAGGTTTAAAAAAAACAGATCAATTTTATTTTGTAAGTCTTATATTTAGTAGTATTGATAAATTCAGGACAGCAACATTTTTCCATTTGCAATATATGTTGAAAGTATCTAGAGGAACAAATAACCAAAACAGACTGAGTTGCCAACTAACAAAAATAATGTATAAACTCTATATTTATATTATGCTTTGGTTTCAGGGGTGAGAATGGCAAATAAGAAAAACAGCTGAATTTAAAAAAAATGAAAACAGAGGCCAGAGACTATGGTCTAAGGCTGTAGTATAGGCCTATTTCATGAAAAACAAACAATAATGCACACTTCCTTTCTTTGGGAGGTTTTTCTAATCACTCACTAGATCAAGACATGCTAGTGAAGATAAAGGGGAAAAAAAAAATTTAGTGTTGAGGGAGCGAAGCAACCGAGCCAGGAGAGAGTTTGGGAGGGAGTAGGAGCTTTTTCCTCCAACCAATTTGGATTCAGTGTACTGTTATAGCGTTTGTAAGAGATCAGAACACTGAAACCTTCCCACGAAATTAACCGACAAATACGTAGGAATCAGTCAACAGCTACAACATTCGTAAGAGATCGGAACACCGAAATCTGCCAAAGTCTTCCCACGGAATTAACCAACAAACACAAAAACATAATTTCTTCCTGTTACACTGTACGAAGCTGACAGTGTGAGAATTTTCTTGTTAAACTACAGCATAAATTTGTTATATTAATGAAATTAAATTAGTAACCTAATTACAAATTTGAAAACACTGAGAAAAAACTCCTCGGATTTACATCGATCTCAAAAGTGATCAATTTGGTCCCAAAAAACATGGATTTCCACAGATCTGTGGACAATTCTCACTCCTGTAGTTTACACTAAATCAAATTTATCATCTTATGGTAAATATATAATTGTAGTTTTTTCCATTTTAATATCCCTAATTTCCCTGTCATGGTTACAGTTTAGTCCATCTTAATAATTTTTCTGATACTGCCAAACACAAAATACCAAAACTCTGCCCAGACTTTAACATTCAAGATGTTTTTAACCTTGTATCCATTATAAACTTTACACATACGTTTTGTCTGAGGTATCAGTGGAGTGTGTACAGTGATGTAGTCTGCTTGTTTCCAGATCTCTTCCAGTGAAAGCCAGTCAATATTGTATGATGCACTCACCTCAGCTCCAATAATAGGATCATAACCAATCGTCTGCAAACAGAATATTTATAACTTTATAAATAGACACATTAATACAAAGAGCAGAATATTAGTGAAGTGTGCCTTAGATATTTTACGAAATAAGTCTCAATAGTAAGATTTGAGAATATCTAAAAATATTCTCAAAAATGCACTTCAATTTCTGAACCTACTAGACTTGCAACCTCGGCAATTAAGAAAATGTGCACAGCAAAATCAATAGTGTACACTGCATTTTCTATGGCTGTTTTAGTGTAAAGTATGGTTTATTTTTAATAATAATTAAAAAAAAAAACATTTAAAAATTGTGTGAGTAAATGAAGCAACTGCCTTGTTAGCCTCTGCTAGTTTAAGTCCCTAGTAAGTTTAAGACAGCATGTTTGAATTTGGATATAAGCAAGAAAACAGTTAAATAAATTAAAGCTGAACACATACCTTCATACCAAATGACTGCATTCTAATGGCCACCTCCCGGCCAATTCTCCCGAGACCAATGATGGCAAGAGTTTTACCAAACAATTCTGACCCCATGAACTGCTTCCTGTCCCACTTCCCAGCCTTCATTGACTGCGCTGCCAGGCCTAGTTGTCTAAAAAGAAAAGAACATCATAGAGTCTGTGGGAAAATCTGTTTTACAATTCCTAGTGCATGCATAAGACTCTATGATTAGGTAACAAAAACCAAACAGCTATCTTATTAATACTTATACAAATGAATTTATTAGGGGTGGGATATAGCTCAATTAGTTCATATGAGATGCAGTGGTCTTAGAACTGAAATCTCTGTGTGCATTCATTCTCTAATTGAGTTTTTCCCCTTTCAGTAATACCTCACAAATGGTTTATTGATAGCTCCTGTATGTGTTCTCAATTTTTTTGGAAAGTGCTTACAAAAGATGCATTGTTGCTAATGGAAACAGAGTGTGTTTCTCTGAAGACTATGTATTAAAATTATGTTAGACATCCAATGGTTGATGATTAATAAATCAATGTGCTCTAGTGGTGTCATTAAATATAAAAACGAAAAAAAGAAAAGAAAAAGAGTACCAATGAGTTAACAGTATACCAAACACGGGTTGAACTTCAGTGTTTTGGGGGCACAGCGATTATTACTAGAAATCAGAGGGCACCAAGGCAATTTTGAGGACACATCAGGAGAACAATTGCAAGTGTGAGTTTCCTATGCGGCAAGTGAGGAAAAACATATTTACCTTTATTAGAATTGTGGCAAACAGACAGGATGGCATAGCAAATGTCTCAATACCCGTGGTGAAATTCAACCCATGCAAACATGCAATCTATGTGGTTATCTCAATTTTTTTTCACCAGAACAGAATAAAACTTATCAGCCACTTGTAGTCAAGTATTATTAACTTATCAAGCCAATCCCTCTACTCACCTTGACAAACTGACTATCAGTGTACATGTGTGTTCTGCAGCACTCAATGTGTTGCCTCCAGGTGTGCTGTAAACACAAATAACAAACACAATTAACAAGCTTTATCTCAAAAAAGGATTGATAACAAAAAACTAGTATCCATAATCATTTTATTTTTGTTAACAGACAGACTTCTCTCGGTATTCATAGTTTTCTTGCCCATATTTAGGATTATTAGATGGGCTGTTTTGGGGAGAAAATGCCAATCTCAAATAACAAGGGATTTTTGTCCTTATTTTTGATAAAGTTGTATCTAATACTGAGGTTAATTGGATACAGTTTTTATAATACCAAAGAGTTCCACACATAAAAATCCCATACAGAATTATGTTTCTTGCTTATTTAAATATTCAAATTATGGAAGTTTCTATGTGTATGCAAAAACAAAATTTGTAGAATAATTGGTTTTATGATCAGAAAACTGCAATGAAATTTTATTCTGAAAATATTTTTCTGCTAAAAGGATCATAATTATATCCGTCCAAGACTGTATAATTTAAGTCTAATGCTGCAAAATTAATATTTAATGTATATTTTCAAGATATGTGCTAACTTCATGACAATGATTCCCCTCCTTGTAGCAGCATCACAGTCAATGTTGTCCACACCCGTTCCAGCTCGACCAATTATCTTCAAGTTAGTAGCAGCATTTATAATTTCTGATGTCACCTTAGTAGCTGATCTAACAATCAGGCCATCATAGACCTGAAACAGTTTAAGATAAAAATATTCATGAGCTGATCAAAATTTCCAGAAACTATATATATATATATGTGTGTGTAGTGCCACAAGAAAAGGGCGCAAGGGACCAAATTTTCAAAATTGATTTTTTTTATTGATTCTTATAGAATAGAACGTCCTCTTTCCGAATTTGTAAGTTTAAAAAAAATATATCCACTATTTACGACGTTATGATTTGAAGCAGTTCTTCATACAAAGTTTCGACAGTCGCCATTCAGGCAGTTGTCTATCAAATTTAATTATTTAAACTAACAAAATTAGCAAATTTTCTAAAAATTCTAATCACTAACAAGCCATCGATCATCTGCATATGTATGAGTTAAGAATAGCTCGTCAAGTACTTCATCATGAACCAGGAAGTAAAAATTACGCGGCATTTTTAAATCACATTTTATTCGGAATCAACAAAGCCACGGCAACGTACCTTTTCTTGTGGCGCTACATATATATATATATACCTATACACATAGGGCAAGTTTGTTACTAAAAATAAAGTTTGTTTTATTTAACGACGTTTCCAGAGCACATTGATTTTTTCATCTTATCATTGGCTACAGTATTTGACGTCAAACATGGTCATTCTGACACATTTTTTAGAGGAAGCCCACTGTCATCACACTAATATACAATGTAGCTACTCTTTCCGATAAGCAGCAAGGGGTCTTTTATATGCACTTTCCCACAGACAGGACAGCACATACCATGACCTTTGATGAACCAGTTGTTGACCACTGGTTGGAATGGAAAATAGCCCAAACTATAAATGCGTCTACTGAGAAGGATCGATCCGATCATTAAACTGTCTTGTCACAGCTGTATGACTTAATATACACATTAATCAATAGCTTTAGAATTTCTGAATAAAACATATTACAAACTTTATTGAACAGCCACTCACCATTTAAGACAGATCTCATATAAAACTAAAAACACAAGAAACCAATATTCTAGCTAAGTAACATAAAATATAAGGAATCTAAGTAATTAAATATTTTAATTAAAACAAATAATTTAATTAATTAAAAATTATAGTAAACAAACAAACTTATTCTGGTACTAACTTCTAAATTCATTATGCAACACATATTATAACAAATGCCCAATAATTTGCTATGCAAACACTTAAATTTCAAAGATTTAAATAAAGAAGATATATATGTATATCTGCCATATTTTAGATAAACAGATACTTTATTGAAGTAGGCTAAATAGCCTAAGTTGTTTTTTCAGTACAATTAAATATATTACCGAATTCGACAGTTTAAGCACACAGTGCATTATTTAAAAAATCCTATATTTGTCATTTGTTTAAGTGCACATGTCAAGGCAGATGTAAAAAAGGATACTGATGCATTTCCTTTCCTGTTAAAAGTTGCAAATTGTTCAGGATTTCGAAGGTGAGTTCAGCTTTCAATGTTTACGTTTTTGAATCTCGTGATCCTCAGATGAGTTCACGTTGCTTGGCAGCCACGAGACAAGGGGGTGTGCGATTAATAGGGCATGTGCATTTAAACGGTCGAATACAGTATTTTATATTATATATTATGTAAAAGTATCTTCACACATCTGTTACCCTATGTATGTTAACACCCTCCCACCCCCACTTGTGAGCCTTTTTAATACATAATTGTAAACAAAATCTGACATATAGAGTTTGTACTTGATCTGTTGGTGTTTCCCACTTCCAAAGTTATTCCTGCGGGCCTACCCTTCCAACACCCCATCAGACCCTGATCAAGCCAGCTGTGCTAGTTCTGTATTTATCTGTGTGTGAATTACACAAGGCAAACAATCACACACAAGTGTATCTGCTTTCAGCTATCATCATAGTGTTGCAACTACCCAGATAAAGGGGTCGAACTGCACTAATTCCTGCCAGACATTTCCTCAAGCCAGCTAAATATAATCAAGATCAACATAGATGTAATATGAAACAGGTCCCACTATGTAATTTGATGAATCCAATATTACTATTCAAAACATGGGCAGATGTAAAGATTTTTAAAACAGGGTTTCAGATTGTAAAGTAAAAAGTAAAGTTTGTTTCATTTAACAATGACTCTAGAGCACATTGATTTTTATCTTATCAACTATTGGACGTCAATCATATGGTCATTTTGACATTTATTTAGAGGAAACCTGCTGCCTCCACATGGGCTACTCTCTCCAATAAGCAGCAAGGTGTCTTTTATATGCACCGTCCAGTTCAAGATTGTCTTAAGTTTTTAAAATTGGAAGGGGTGGGGCAGTGTCCAAAGTTAGTTATGATCAGATTATAATGGAAAAAATAAAATATTGTGGCTCAGTGAATGAGTGAATCTGATTTTTTCTTTTTTGTTTCTTTAATGATTAGCGACTGGATGTCAAACATTTGATAATTTGGACACGTAGTAAGTGTGAGCCAGCTTCCAATAGTTTTTTAACCACTTACTTCAGCTTGACAATTCTGGATCTAAGCAAATGCTTATAAAGCACTGGTGTTTTACCAGATCATGGCTTCACAGACTAAAATAATGAATCAGTGACCTATCTAATAGTTTTGTGAACATTCGAAGATATTGCACATAATCTAAAATGGTAAAATATAAAACAAAACGATGTCAGGTTTGTACTACACAGTATGTAAGTGAAAGGTTAACAGGGCAAGACACACCCTTCCAAACTAAAATGTTTTAAAAACAGCAGAATTTAGTGCAATGTAATATAATTTGTTCAGAAAAAAAAAAGTTCTGTTAACTTTGAATACTTGAATGCACTTTCTCTGAACAAAATTCCTGTTTATATATCTGGATGTGTTATCTCATGCAATTAGCTAATAAAAAAAGAAGAAAAAGATGAATAATAATTAATAAATAAAATCTAAATACTGTAGCTTGTACAAAATATATTTCATTGAAACAGTGCTCTACATGCAGTTGCAAAACATTGTCAAATATGGTATGTATACATGTATGTATATAATTATATATATATGTGCAAACATTATATACATTTATATAATACAATTTTTTTTAAAGTCTACTTTCTGTCTTGAAAGATTTATAAACATTGCACCAATTTGCATTGTCAATGTATGAGGGGGGAGTCCAGGGGTGGGGAAGAAGGCAAGCTATGTTCTTGCAGGCCCGTATAAATTGAAGGGGGGGGGAGGCACGTGCACTTGTGAGCCTTTTTTTCACATTAATGTTTGCTATTTTAACCAACATCTGATATAGTTTGTGCCCGATAAATCCCCCAATGCCCCTCCCTCCCCCACACCTTCATTCCTAGGCCAGGGGCCTGTCTTGGCAATACTAATAAAAGTTTCAAGACCAGGTACTGATATAGCATAATGCATCTTTTTATTCAAATTAACAAACTCTTGCATCAGCTCAAATCAGAACATCTGGTAAGGGCAGAAAAAAATTAAATGTTCAGAAATAACATAACAGACTGCTGATGCAACTTATTAATTTTACATGCAAGCAGCTTTATGCATGCAAGTAGGCCAAGTTGACCTAAATAACCAGCATATATGGAAATATATGCTATTAGCTACACAACTGTAAAACATAATTATTTATCAACAATAACTATCAACTGTCCACTATCATGTTGTTTTTATTTTACTGCATAGCAGGATATAATATTACCAATATCTCCTGGGTACCAGTAGTGTAAAACAAGACCTGATGTGGAAAAAAAAACCTAGTAGATCTATTTTATCTACATCCTGAAGGAATGAAAGGAAAGTTTGCATAACTATACTCCAGTACATTGTTTATTCCCAGGCTATTAGGCGTCAAACATATATTATTTGAGACATAGTTCTCAGACAAAATGCACTACCATAACTCTTTCCAATTACATGTTGTAGCAATGGATCCTTGATATGCACCTTACAATAGACAAGATGACACGTACCACAACCTTTGTTAAACCTGATGTGGACCACCGGCTGGAAAATTAACATCTCAGTATGTCCACTGAAGGAAATTGATGACATCATATGATCCAGGGCTAGCTCTGGCACAAAAGTAACATTTGCCAAATTATCTATAAAAATATCACTTAAATTTAAACTATTAACAGAAATTATTTTGCCAGACAACATTAAAATTCGCCAAATGTTTTTAAATTTGGCAAATGGCAGAGCTAGCCCTGGCATCTAAAGGCTCTACCTTGGAACTACATCCCACTCAACAACTGCAGTTTAAAGACACCACTAGAAAACAGATTTATTAATCAACTGCTACTGGATCATCAGTGGATGTCAAACATTTGTTAATTTCGACATGTTGTTAGTATGAGCAATTTAGACAGCCATCAAAATTTATGGTACCAATTAAAACATAGTTGTATAATCTACATAAAACTCATTGCTGGTTTACAACAAAATTTTATTACCTCACTAAAAAAAAACCATTAGAGTTTAATTCATAACATATTCATGAACTGACCCAGGGCCAGGGTAAATAGTATGGCTGGTACCACTTTTTGAAGAGGTATGGCATGGCATTACCACTTTTTCTATTATATCTTATTTCTGCATCAGTAACAGTTCTTCGGAGGCTTGGCTGCCTTTCATGAAAATAACTTACAGCAGTAGAGTGGTTATGAGGTAACATTGCTGTATGCTACTTTTATCATTTAAAAAAATTTGATTAAATTTAGCTAAAATAATAACAAATAATATAATAATAAACATTCTTAATTAATTTTTTAATATTCTGCTATTTATTTTATTTTTATTCTTCAATATTATGAAATCAACCGAACGTTCCACAAGTCATAACAAGGTTTATAGAAAGTAGTCTCAGAAAATAAACACGTTGTTTTTATTTTACTTACCGGTATTTCAGAAATTAACTGTTCTTTTGTCATCTTAGTTTTCTTTACCACCTCAATGCCATTATTTTGTAAAATTTGTATACATTTCGGATCGATGTCATCACTGATCAAAACCTTTTTCAAAGACAAAACCATTTTGACAGTTCAAATATACCGCTAAACAATATTGATATACTTATCAGCTGTCGCTCAACTATCACTATGCAAAATGTAAACGAAGGGGAAGAAACGGTGTTGTCGATTGCTTATATACGCACGCGGAGGAATTTGACGTGCTGTGATTTGGTTTATTCATAACTGAAGCTGACTCTTTAAAATGACCTATTTTTCATGTTGTTTTATAAAAAATATCAAGTTGTTAATAATGAAATGCCTATATTAAAACAGCATTTATTTTAACTGTATTTTATTATCACGTGTCACTTAAATGATAGAAAATGTTTGCGCAGGAGCGGATCCTGGGTCGGGTTTTGGTCCACGTGTGTAAAATAGTCTGCGCCTATTACTGTCAAATAATATATTTTTTAACATTACATATATTTTTTTTCTAAAAGGAAACAAGGTTAAATTACTTAAAGGTGTTGTTTTCATTTTAATTCCTTCAAAATTTGTTTCACAAAAACATCGAGTCTTTGGTTCGATACTCCCTTATTAGAAACGTTTCCCCATGTCATGGTGTCACACTACATTGGACAGAAAATCCCCAACGAAAGACCAGTGAGACGGGCCTGAAAGTACAAAGTCCACCCTCCGGCATGCAATATCTGTCTTGCAATCAGCTGCTTGCAATGTCTACCATGCAGTCTACCACAGTCTAAAATAAAGAAAAATATTCGATTCGCCTTTACATGTGTATTTGATGAAATGTGTATGCATGTCACATTTTAAATGTATCTATTTGGATTATTTAAAATTATTATTATTACTGTTTTACTGTTGTTGTTGGGTTTTGTTTACTGTATATGTCGGCCCAACTTTATATGATTTATATATAAACGAAATAAAGAATTTAATTAGTCGAATTAAACTACATCAGCAAGTATATTTGTTTAAATAGTTGTTACCCCTTTAAATGTTTGCTTATTTCAGATAATATAATTTCACATATGTAATGCAGTAACATGTTTATTGTGGTTAGTTGCTGTTACAGCCCGAATGTCTTGCCATAGGGTACGTTCGGCTAATTGCGGACATCTGCAAATTGCGGACAGTCTTCACCCCACTTTGATTATAGGCATTATCGTCTATCTCATCATTCGTTGTTTTGCTCACAGAGTATCGTTGTGACAAAAAATAGATATGTAAATTTTGTAACGCTATTTTTACACTGGTGTAGAAATGTCTTTGAATCCATCATGCTCACAACGTTAGTGTGTCTATACAAAAATTGTCACCGGTAAACTTTTAATACTTCGTTTGTAAAGTGTCCAAACTAAATCAGAAAGTATATGTTTAAGTATCCAATATATTTTAATAAAACATATTCGATATTGATTTTTTTTTTTTAAAACAACATTTCTTTTATTTATAAATACACGCAAACATTTTTTATTTCATAAAATAAATGCGTCCGCAA